>VXAL01015501.1:98996-110829 GCA_013399475.1 Chauna torquata
GCGGGAGCTCTCCATGGGTTGCAGCCTCCTTCAGGCCACATCCACCTGCTCCACCATGGTCTCCTCCACGGGCTGCAGTGTGGGTATCTGCTCCTCTGCGGTATTCCATGGGCTGCAGGGGAACAGCCTGCTCCACCATGCCCTTCTCCACAGGCAGCAGGGGAACTTCTCCTCCAGCACCTGGAGCACATTCTGCCCTCCTTCTTCACTAACCTTGGTGTCTGCAGGGCTGTTTCTCTCAAATTTTCTCACTCCTCTCTCCCAGCTGCTGTTGTTCAGCAGTTTTTTCCCTTTCTTAAATATACTGTCACAGAGGTGCAATCAGCATCACTCACTGGCTCAGCTCTGGCAAGTGGCTGGTCCCTTTTTGGAGCCAGGTGGAGCTGGCTCTTATCTGACATGGAGCAGCTTCTGGACTCTTCTCATGGAGGCCACCCCTGCCACCCCCTAGTACCCAAACATTGCCACATAAGCCCAAAACAAGTGCACAAAGAAGACCACCATTTGAAATTCAAAAAAGGAAGCTGTCATCTCCCTAATGACATGTGGATTTTCTGACAATGCATACAATTGCAAACAGACATTTTTTGCCAAATTCTACTCTATTTACACCTACAAATACACCTTGACTTCAATGGTAAGTATAAATGTACAAATATGCAAAAAAGAATAGTACCAACACTTCTGGTACTAATATAAATTGCAATATTCTTTATAAAAACTTAAATTGGGAAAGTACACTCACTTCGTATGACCAGTTTGCAAATAACTGTGAGGCATCATTGATTTGAAAAACAAATATTTTATCAGTTAAAACGCAAGAAAGAAAATGAATGTTTTAGCACCAGATAAGATTAAATTAAAACTGATCTTTTTTTCTCTCTCTCTCTTTTTTTTTTTTTATAATCATTTTTACAATAAATAGCATTAGTGGAGCACAGGCGAAGAAAGGCATTTCAAACAGGATCAGTTAAAATTTTATATCTGTTAAAAATTTTAGATTGTTGCTATCATACAATCAAGTAAGTAAATACGTAATAATAAAATTATTGGAGCAAAATGGTGAGACATGAGGGAGTGAACCATTGGGGTCCTTGATTTTATAAAGAGACTGCATATTAAGAAGACCTACACTTTCTTAGATATGTAGATTCCCAAGACACATCAATTCAATAAATAAAATACGCCAGGGTCTATTCTCCAGGCTCGAGGGCAAGCGTTACAAGGTGATACAAATCTATACATTTAAACTCTCTTCCCTGTACTTAGACTTTTCTGCCATTACCTCTTTGTAGTAGTGCCAGGCCTGCACAGTCCCCTAAACTGAGCCTCAGCCTCAGCTGTGAGAGTGCTACCTGGCAGGTGAAGAACCACACAGTGCTGGAGATGATTAGTGTGGATGACTTTAGATCCATTCTCAAACCTATTCTCTGACACTCTGTAGTTTATTAGTATGAATATAATTTCTCATCACTCTGAGATTGCACTGTATTTAATCTCTTAGGGGCACTGATTTGCAGAAAAAAACTGTAGAATAATATCTACAATTCATATGAAATCTCTGTCTGGGATGTTTGTTCTGACTGACAATGAAAATTTCTCCAACATATTACAATCCTCCACACAAGGGAAAACCTGTTGTCTGGGCTACTCTCAGAGGCTTCAGGTACATTCACTTTGAGGAAGTCTGTGTGGATCAGTGTTCATCATTGTAATTTAAAGGCACAATTCAGTAATAATTCTAGCAGAAGGACTGCTATACACTTATACTTTACAGAGTACTGAATTTTAGGTCAACTGCTGGAACTGCTTCTTAAAGTTTAAAGGGAATCCAAACTGTTTGAAGTTGTAGATTTCACGTCTTTATCTTATTTTAAAATCACTTGATAGTGTTTTTCTATAGATCACTTTGTTAAGGATAGTGAGCTAAAGAGTACTGAATCATTTCTGATATAGAAAATTACGTATCTGTTGATGGATAGTTTGAGATTGTGGCATGCTGTGGCAGAAGACAACTCGGCATGCTTCTGGAATATCATCGTAAGAGATACCAAAGGGAGGTAACTACTCAGGATATAACTCTGAACCTAGGCAAGAAATAGTCACCACTTGAGCCCCACTTCCAGTGTTCATATGGTGTGTATATTTTGTACTTGCAAGTAATTGATTAGTTTCTGAAGTCTCTCAGTTTATGCTGTCATTTTTATGTCCTTGTTTTAGGACTCATCCACATTGCAGTGAGGAATGCTGCACTTCATGAGTGTCTCTGTAGCAATACTATTTGGTCTTTCCTCTTAGAAGATCCCTGCAATGTGGAAACTAGATTGTAGCAGTAACTAATCCAATAGATAGTATGTATTGAACTGGAAAAGACTCAGGCATTACTAAAGCTTTAATCTCTATCGCAGTAGCACTAATATCCTCACACGTCCTCCCAGAACATCTCTCTGCATGCAACATGCATCTTTGGTGGATAAAAACACAACTGCTTTTAGCTGGAAACAACCTGCACCCCCTCAGCTTCCCTCCCACCCCACCCCACCCCCCAAAAAAAAAGTCTTTACTTTTGCTTTATAAATAATGCTTTTATATATAATGTAAATTGTGAAGTGTTGAGAACTATGTGCAACACAAAGAGGTGTTACAGAAGCCAGTGGGATTAAAGAAAAAGTTATGTGATGCAGACATGGCCAATATGTTCCAGAGATGTTAACCCTCTGCTACAGGATGTGCTATTCCACACCAACTAACCAGTGGAACAAGCATAGTTCTGTGGGGGCAGCCAATGCCAATATAGTTGATATTAGCAAAATATTTCCCAGACTTTGAGGTTACTAAGAAAATTTTTCCAGTGAGTTCAATGTAACTTTTTTCTTCCCACTAAAACATGAGGTTTGCCATAAAATTTTAAACTCTTGATGTAGAAAAAGGCTTGTGCACCAATAATGATAGACAACATTCTGGCAGTGTTTATCAAAATTTGTATGAAGTCATAGTGTTGTTTATGGGACATATTGTTATCCAAAATTATTAGCTATATTCTGTTTCATTTTTTGTAGCTAATTATGTTCATTGAATTGAGTACAGAATAAGACCAAAGATACTTTAGTCCTTTTTTTTTTTAAAACTAATTTTTAGTTTCTTCTGACTACAACTTGACAATGATATTTGAGCTGATATTACCCTTCAAATGATCAGGATCACCTTAATAAGAACAAAAAGATTGTGCTTTTAGATGTGCGCACCCACACCCACAAAACAAACAAACAATCAAACAAAACAAACAAACAAAACAAAACAAACAAACAAAAAACAAACTGTTCCAAACAGCAGACAAGGTAGTTTCTGATCTGATATCTGGTTCTAGCTGAACTTGATAGTAATATTGCAATGATTCTTTCTTTTCAGGACTGTTATGTCTCTCATACTCATTTTATGGTTAATGCTTCATTCATGATGAGCCAAAGAAGATAATGTAAAAGTCAGGAGTCATTACTTGATTTAAAAAAAAAAAAAAGTTAGTACAAAAAATGATTTGGCAACATATTGATGAGTTTGTTGTAGACAGCAGAATCAACAAATCAGCAGTTGCCGAATAGAGGAGATTTATGGACTATCATTGCTTGGGTTATGGTGGCCTGGAAAATGTGCTGATTTGAGTGATGTAGAAGGAAACTTGTTACTAGAATAATATCTATTTTTATGAATTTACCTCAACATCATGCAATATACCAATATATTTTGAACCTTACCTTGAGCAGACTAATGTCACTGGTCGTAACTATGACGAATAGTACTGAAGACAGTTCTCCCAATTTCCAGATCTCTCTGAAGGAGTTAGTGAGCATGTTAAATAGACTCTTACCTTAGATTTTAAAGAAAATAAGGTATGATAGGATGAAAGAAAAGGTCTTACTCAAATGACTAATTATAAGACTGGAGATGAATTGCAGGAGTAGATGGGATGCTTCACAGTGGAAGAAATTCACCAATGGAATCCCATGAGAATGTCTGTGTGCATCTTTACTAAATATGGACACATGCAACAGAAAAGGTCATAAAGGACAAAACTCTCATATTATGACAAATGATAAAGAGTTACTGAGGGATCTTATACTATTGACTCATTAGAAAATAAAATGGAGACAACATTTTGTATGGATAATTCCAAAGCAGTTGACACGGAAAAATGCAATCTTTACTTCCTAAGCACAACATGAGAAGTTCTGAATAGGTCTTTATCATAGAAAAATGACATATTCAAGATAAAGCAAATCATTTTATGAATATGTCATAGAATCATAGAATCACCTAGGTTGAAAAAGACCTTCAAGATCATCAAGTCCAGCCATAAACCTGACCTATCACGTCCCATCACTAAACCGTGTTCCTTAGTACCATGTCCACATGTCTCTTAAATACCTTCAGGGATGGAGACTCCACCATTTCCCTGGGCAACATATTCGAATACTTGAGCACGCTTTCTGTGAGGAAATTCTTCCTAATATCCAATCTAAACTTTCCTGGCACAACTTGAGACCATTTCCTTGCATCCTATGCCATTTCTATGCTCAAGACTGGCATGGAAGGTACAAAGAAAAGTTTAGAGAACAGCAGCAAAGACGACAATAAGATTTGAAATGGCTTCTATGAAAGAAACAATTAAATAGATTAGAATTCTTAGCCCTGAGCAGAGACAACAAATGTGAGATCCATATAAGACTAAGAAAAAAATGTTACCAATAATTTTAAGGTTAAAAAATTGTTTTCATTCTCACTGAAATATATAATCCTTTGTGGTGCAAATTAAAAGTATCCTTCATCCTTTCGTTTTTAACTGAGGAGAACAACAATCCCTTAGTATAAATCCTTTATTTCCTGTTATTTTGTGGGGATTTATTTTTGTAGTATAGTATATAGTATAGTCACACTAAACATTTTTCTTACTTTTGTAAAGTTATTTTCTTAGGAAAATATATACATACATACATATGTACGTATGTACAGGTATATATATGTATCTGTATACACTTGGCTGGTACACTGCTGTACAGTCCTTTATTGTTATCTGCTTATGAACTACATAAAACTGATAAAAAAATTGTTTGATATCATTTCTTTATCAAGTAGAATGGGCCAGAAAGAAGCTTTCTGCTTTTCTTACATCACAAAAAAAAACAAAACAAACAAAAAAAAAAAAAACAAAAAAAAAAACAAGGTTTATTTTCTAAGCTCACTGACTACTCGGGACCAGGAAAAAAAAACAAGGTTTATTTTCTCAGCTCACTGACTACTCAGGACTAGGAAAAAAAAAAAAAAAAAAAAACCTTTAAATAACAACTTGCCTAAAGCAAGAAACCAAAGATCCTTTTATTTTTGTTTTGCATAAGAGGAACTTCAAATAACAATCTTATATGGCTGTGCTACCTTTTTCCCCCACAAATTGGTCTCCAAACTTTTCAGCTGTTTTCTTAATTAAAGTTTAATTTAAGTTAAAATACAACAGTTAGTAAAACTGCAATGAATTGTCCTTGAGATTCAGACTGAGTGTATAAAAGACAGGTACTACTTGGGGATGAAGGGTGGGAGGGGTGAGAGTGTTAGCTAAATCAGACACAGCAGGTTTAAGGACATCAAGTTCCGAAGAAATCAGAAAGCAAAGCACATAATGTTAGAGTAAAAGATACAAAACATGACAGGTGTTTTTGTCAGTTCCAGCTCTTGAAAGCGTATACCCTAAAGCTCTCACTCACTTCAAGCAGAACCAGAGGTTTTAAGAACGTGCATTTTAGATGGCATTTTAGAGATTTATGTAACCTACATAACGTAAAAGAGAAAGAATGCATTTTGTCTTGAAATACCTTCTAATCAGGTGAATCTCTATGTACTCGTGAGCTTCCACGTCTTGTAACGGCTGTGTTTTGACATTATCTTGGGTTTTATTGAGACCTAAGAACTCCCTATTCATGCACAACTTAGTTTGTGTGGGGAAAAGGCTCAAAAGTAAAGGCTGGAAGAGCGCTACATATATCTGACTATAGTCAGATGCTTTACCTGAACAACTGAACTAACTGAAAGTCTGCAACCTCAAAGTGGTTTGTGACATATATATAGTGCTCAAGCTGATTTAAAGTACGCATTTTCTAATGGAAAGTTCATTTTTTCTTTAACACTAAATTTTCTTTAACACTAAATTTTTTTTTCTTCTAACTATGTTTACTTCCTAATCACTTGGACTGCTCTTTTGAAGATAATTTTACTGCTTTGGGTTTTTCTTTGCTGAAGAGATACATTGTGTAAATACTTTGAACTGTGTGTGTCAGACAGTCCAGCTGTGGCAAGCTCAGCTGCACAACTACAAAAATCGAGCAACACGGAATGACTGAATTCGTTATAGAGTATTTCAGAATTTTGTTCCATGTAAACTCAAGCATGTTGTATCTTAAACACACTTCATTTCGTATCTCTATTAGGTCACAAGTACCACTGGAATAGAAATTTTACTGTGTGCACAGGAGATCTATGGGGGGCACAAGAGAGTTGCTTTCAGACGCTACACTATGGAGACCCTAAGTCTCTCCCATTAAAACATCATTAGAAATTGTTCTCAAACTGAAAATATAGAAAGAATATAATAATATAGTACTGAAAGCACACTTAGAAGTTATAATGAATCATTATCCTTCCCTTGCAAAAAATCTTGGCTTGAGTTCAAAAAACTTGTATCTTATTTCTTTTGAGTGGGGTTCATTATTCAAAAAAAAAGAAAGAAAGAAAACAGAAAAAGGGTAGCACAAAATAATTTACCTCTTTGAAAAACTCTTCTGACATGGAAAAGGGAGTAGGACTTGACCACCAACAACAACAACAAAAAGAGGCTATTTTTCTTTTTTAGATTGATAACAGATCGACTATTCTATAGCAAGCATTTTTCTTTTGAATAATTTTAAAAGACCATTAGCAAAACTGGTAGTACAAAATAGACCTCAGAAGTTATCTAAATAAATAAATTTTAAAAATCTGATAGAATTAATTTATTTTTGGCATGTTTGTCTAAGACAAAAAATGTGGAAGCTGATTTATAGAGAAAGCCATTATAAAATATACTGCTAATTTATGATAGGTCTGTAACTGTGTGTTATTGATATGATTATTTTTGACAACTTAATATCTTTTTCCCTTCCTTTTGAAACTATAGAGTTAAACAGCTCACTGAAGAAAGTAGCTTTACTAGACTGCTATCACAACAAGACTTTAATTACTGTGATAATATGTTACATACTGAAATGCCAACCAAGAAATTCTTATACTTTGTAATTTTCTGGATGGTTATATTAAATAAAACCAAGAGCAACAACAGGGTCCTTTGATTATTTGGTTATTTAAAAGCACACCTGTAAGTTGCTTTTGTGATTTAACCTGGCAGGCAGCTCAGAACCACACAGCTGTTCGCTCACTCTCCCCCCACACCCAGTGGGATGGGGGAGAGAATAGTAAAAAAAGTAAAAGCTCGTGGGTTGAGATAAAGACAGTTTAATAGGACAGAAAAGAAAGGCAAAATAATAATGATAATGATAATAATAGTAATAATAAAAGAATATACAAAGCAAGTGATGCACAATGCAATTGCTCACCACCCACTGACCGATACCCAGCCCGTCCCCGTTCAGTGGTACCCGCCCCCGGCCAACGCTCCCAGTTTTGTTGTCCAGTGTGATATCATATGGTATGGAATATCCCTTTGGCCAGTTTGGGTCAGCTGTCCTGTCTGTGTCACCTCTCAGCTTCTTGTGCACCCCCAGCCTCCTCGCTGGCAGGGTGATATGAGAAACCGAACAGTCCTTGGCTCTGTGCAAGCACTGCTGTGCAGCAACTAAAATATCAGTGTGTTATCAGCATTATTCTCATCCTAAATCCAAAGCGCAGCACCATACCAGGTACTGGGAAGAAAATTAACTCTATAACAGCTGAAACCAGGACAGAATAGTAAATCTGTTATATCCTAAAGGCAATTTGTTGCTTTAGTTCAAAGAACAGCTTTGGAGAAAATAAGCATACACTGGAGCTGATCAGGAGATGAGGGCCGTAGAATCAAGTTATCTGATGGTATAGACACATGGAGAATGTCTCAAATTTCTTTTATGAGATGTTCAAGCACCAAGAAAAATGCTATCAGTTTCCTTTAAACACTATGAAATCATATACAATTTCAGTTAAGTTGTTTAAAAGACTAATATTTTTGCTATGTTATATTTTCCTGTACTTTTCCAGTCTTTAGGTTTTACCGTACAGGAGTATCATTTCAAAGTGTCCTGAGACTAACTGGTGGGCTTCATAATTTATGCTTGAAAATATTTATACTTTTAAGATTAATACTCAACATGATAGAAAACAAAATTGTCATTCTAATTTCAGCATTGTGTTATGAAAACTCAGCAAAAAAATTGCTACTTTATTCTATGAAATTAAATTTTGGTTTTTAAAAATGTTATTTGAATTTTAACAAACTTTTACATTGCAAATTTAGACATGATTTAGTGTTTTAATTATGTCACTAGTTCTTCTGACAATACAATATTAAAATTTTAAATAGCCATAGGGTTTTCTCCTCCAGTTCCTTAAATAAACAGACATAAGGAATTTCAACAAATTTCATCATTATCAACCTTATCTGGCAAAGTCAAATCATTATCTACCACTGCAGGAGGTGTAGACCAGGAAAACTTCTGAAAGTTTCCCCTACAAGGATGACAAACATTCAGTATGCCTTGCAGTCACTTAGTCAATTACAGTGCTATCAACATTACCAAATGTATTTTGAAAATAGAGAAATAGGTACCTCAGAAATACATAACAGAATATTTTTGCAGTGTTTTAACATAGTTTGATTTTCTCTCTGGTTGAAAAATCATACCTCAAGCAGACCTTAGCAATAAGTTTAGACAAACTACATTGAAAATGGAAGTGTTAAATATATTAGAAATCTCATTCATTCAACCTTTCCAGTGCAACCCTGAGATCTTCCTTGGATTTCAATTATATGATTAGATTAGAGCTGCAGGCGTACATTTACATGCAATGTGACAAACAATTTTTTCTTTTTTCTTTTTTTTTTCTAAACACATATGTGAAATGGATAGTATGAAATGACTCACAGTGACGGAAGAAAAAAAAAAGGAACTTGAAAGTTAAAATGCTCTGGAGCTCTTAAGCATGCTGTTTGACACCTGCAGCTCCTTGGGATTCTGAGATCAGTAGGGATCCTTTCAGAGCTGTAAAGAACTTCTTTAATGTTTCTGATTTTGGCATGATGAAAGAGTCAGGTTGAACAGATATTGTCACTGTATATCTAATACACTTACCAGAACTACAGGTTCCTTAAAACGTGGTGACAGAAGATTTTCTGTCTCCCCAAGCTGAAATAAGTACATCTGAAGGGTTGATAACCTATTCCCCTCAAAGACTATCATTTGTCTTCACTACTTTTAAAAAGTTGAAATCTATAAACCACTGAGGCAAGTCTGAAATTAGTTTCTTGAAATAGTCTCTTGAAATATACCTACATCTGTACTAATAAATGCAAGGAACCCATAGAGCACACTCTACCCTCAAGGCTTCCCCAAGCATATGGTTTCCAGACATATTTCTCAGGTTTAATCTCTAAGGTTGGATCACCAAACTACAAAGCATTTGGTCCTGAGCCCCCTTAAAGCCCTCGTGGCATACCTGGGACCCTAACGCATAGTTTAAACCTCTTCAGTTAAAAATGTCTACAATAATGAGGCAGATTTTCTCCCTCTCTCCTTTTCTCCCTCCCTTGTTACCTTCCTACATTCCTTCCTCTCCATCTGCCCCTCTATCTTTCTGTCCATCTGTTTTTCTGTCTGACTTTCTTTCCTGTCCGTCTTTCTGTCTTTCTTCATCTGCATGATTACCTATGTCCTTTCCTCCCCTTCTTCCCTTTCTTCTTCCTTTGATTCTTCCTTCCCTTCTTTCTGCATAACACTATAGCCTGAGAGGGAAAGCAAGTGTTTAATGTCCTAGGCAGTTCCTTAATGTAAGCCTGTTTCTTTCTTTTCTTAATGACTGTTCTTACTTTATTTCTAGTAAATTGTGAGTAGTACTGTAGAGTAGAACGTGAGCTTGTTTTTGACTGTTTTTAGAGAATAATTTTTGATGTGAAACATGCCCTCAAAGTCATCTTCATGGGATTTGTTTTGTTGGGAATTAGCTCACTCCACAAAAGACTCCAGAAGCAAACTAATGTGCGTATAATATAGGTTGACAAGAACCTGAAGGACAATCACCACCAAATAATTTGGTGGTTAAGATGTATCTAAAGTCATTTCAACCTAGTGCCCTTTCAAAAAACAATTTCAGCAGAGTATGATGTTATCAGCTGGGGCAAACTATTACACTGAAAATGTAGTTTTCCTTTATGTGGTACCTGATAACATGGGAAAAGAGAAATGGCTAATGACGATATGGATTCAGGACACTACCAGGGAGTGACAACACTTAATCCCAGAGGCTAGGAAACTGTATGTTTGATTTTTTTTTTTTTTGNATTTTTTTTTTTTTTTTTTTTTTTTTTTTTTTTTTTTTTACTTCAAAGTGATCTTAATGCACTAAACATATTTACAAAAAAATAAAAGTTCATAAAATCTTTTCTACCTTCATACCAGTATAATCTTTGCTGCTAAAGAAATCAAGCTACTGTCTGAGGTGTTTGAGATGTCAGCAGCCATTAGGGGACTCAAAAGGAAGGGTAAACATAATTCCAATATTGCTGGTTAACCTGCATGGTTTCCTGAATTATTTGATTGGTCTTTTAACATGTTCCTCACGTAAAGAAGGGCTCAGGCAGCTCAGCAGGAAAGATAGTGTAATATATTCACCCTGGATCATTAAAACTTGGGAAAGAGTGTATTTTTTTACCCACTCTTGGGCAGGGATTAGAAACTGTATTATCAACTCTGCAGATGCCAGACACTGAAGCCAGCGTTCTATTCATACCTTGAAGCTTTCTATCCCTAAGGATACTTTCTTTATGGAAACTATTGATTTCTACCATCTGATGTACAGTCACTCTCACAAAGTATTCTAGTTTTCTGCTTGCCTGCATGACTTTTATGGAGGAACCATTGATTTTTTTTTTACTTTTTTTGTAATAGGTTTTTAAAATAATTCCTTAAAGACCCACCTTTGTTCCTATTTGGTGTCAGTAGAAAGAAGAAAAGTGAAGTATATGGAAAATAATTACTTTGTCACTGAATCTATAAAGAATGTGGGATACATGAATGCAGACTTTCCAGGACTGTTATACACAGAAGCTGTATTTCTCTGAAAGAAAAAAAAAAAAAAAAAAAAAAAAAGAGCCTGTTTAGGATGGAAAATATTCACAATAAAGGAAATTAAAGTGAATGCTTTGGAAGTATTCATTTTTCTTTCGGTATCATCTCATAATGACATTCGTGTTCTTTCATAAATACTACTTGCTGATTTCATAGTATAAAATAGGACTACGAGGCATACTCACTATAAATTTCTACAAATGAAGTTTTATATCCAGTTGTTTGTTAGATAAAGCTAAAAACTGTAAGCATGTATTCAGCTTAGTCAGAAAGTCAGAAAGTGCTCAACATTTTTTTTTCCTATTTTGATAATCTCTATAGAACCAGTAATAACATATTTATTCTATTGATCTTATTCTCTCTTATTTCATGAAGATTAACATCATTGTATTCTGAAGAAAGCTGATATGTACAGACTATCCTGCTTGCCAAAGTCAACATGAACTTTTATACAATTGTGTTGTGGTTCAACCTGGCAG
>VXAL01015502.1:25867-74323 GCA_013399475.1 Chauna torquata
CCCCAACAAAAACAAAACCAAGAAATCAAACCAGAGTTTGAGGGCTTTGTTACGTCTTTGTAATTCTAATAAAATTGGGAATGCACAAATTGTTTCTGAGAAGACCTTTCTTTTATGTGTAACTAAAATATTAAAAATTCCTTCTTTTTGTGGCAATAGAGACATATAATCACATTTCTACCCTACAGTTCAAGAATTAGTGCATGTATTTTGTTAGCAAGAACCTGCTTCCCTTCTTTTTTTGAAAATTGAATAGCAAGATATGAAATGTTTGTAAAATAATTGTTGGTTCATTAAAGCAAATGTTTTCCTTTTCATTAAATTAATACAGCTTAGGTCTTAGTGTCTGTTCTCTCTGAAGCAAGTGTCTGGATTATCCTGTATCTCATCATGCAGTTCTTGTTTGTGATGGTTATATTTTTCCCTAAAAAGAAAAGTGTTTGCTGTCTGTAGAGAGTATGTGCCCAGATTCTGCAGCAGGTCCAGTGGGAAGTCATAGTGGATTGGGAGTGCTCAGATTCAAAAACCACACAAGCAGGTACTAAGTCTTTGAAGCATATGATTTTTTTTTTTTGCATCTGCGTTTTTCAGTCAGGTGTTGAAAGAAGTTACGGTAGCGAAGGTCCATCAATAGGAGATAAGTGTGCACTTTCTACAGAACCAGGGTATGTAAGTTTAGAATGCGCTTCTTGTGTGCATTTGTGTTAGTAAATATTCCGAAAGCAAACATAAAGTTGTCTCAAACTGAGAATTTTCTTTACTTTTGAATGAGCACTTGCACATTTTTCACTATTTTCTTAGAATTTACTTGTACTGTTTACCAGTGCCACATTAAAAATATGAATAAAGCTAATTGGATCCAGGATGTTGCAAGTGTATGATCCGGAATAAAAAGCAGCAGCACGCCAGCTGTTTTGTGAAGCCTAAGAAGCAAGGAGGAAAGAGACTTGCACTTTTCCAGTGTAACACACAAATCGTGTGGTGGTTATTTGTCACACCAGAGCAGTACTCTTTAATTACCTACAGCTACAACTTCTTAAATACAATAAATCAGACAGAAACCATGGTAGGTGATAATGACAGGCACTTTCTGATGCAGCCTGAAGTAATAAGTGTTGTACAATGTGCCAGCTGCCTTTCTTTAAGCATGCATGTCTGTGTGAATGAAAGAGGATTACAGGAGAAAGACCCCTGATAACAGAAGTGTAAAACCTCAGGATATACCTCACTGAAAAGTTTAGCCAGAGGTGTTTTGTTTTTTTTTAACTGGGAGTGGTAAAGGGAAGGTAGTCAAAGAAGTAAAAAGATATTTGAATTAAAATGTTAATATTTAAAACACATTTTACTTTCTGCGTATCTACAGCTTAAAAATGGTTTAATTTAAAGTATATATATTTTTTCTAGCTATTGTGGTCAGTACCAAATGGAATGGCATATACACAACACTGCACACTTTTGAATATACATATCTGCAAGCACACATCTGTAAGTGATGAACCTAAGTAAGAATTTTTGTGGGGGCATTGTAGGATGTGTAGGATTCATGTGGTTGTAGTCACAGTGCTTGGTTGAAAATCCTGGTAATCCATGAGTGCAGTGCTGTGTGACTACATTAACACTTCACAATAAAGGATGGCAAGTGGGCAGATTTGCATGCAAATTAAATTTTCAACAATATTTCTGCATGCAACTTCCATTACAGTTGGGCAACTTTGCACAATTGAAACTGATGACTAAGAAAAGCATTTATAATTTAGAAAATTACAACAGCAATGTCTGTAATCACCCAGGTTAGCTGCTAAAGTGCCTCTAGGGGTTTGCTTGGAACGAGGAGAACCTTTAAGAGGCTCATGAGGCAGTATCAAGCACTGGGAATTGAAACTGAGTTAAGAGGAGCTGTTATGGTCTGGACTTCTTGGAAAAAATCCAAGGTGAACCTATGTAATACAGGTGACTTCTAATCAGTGGGATGAGATTTAATCAATCAAACAATTAAGAACTGTTAATAGTGTGATACAAATATCAGAATCAAGGCACTGTTTTGTTGAACTGTATGCACAAGACTTTATTAAATGCCCAAAGGAAAAAAAGAGGTGATTGGTGACGTGAATGCAAGGAAGGGGATATCATTTAGTGTGCCTAGTCCGGAGAAGTATAGAACATTCAGGAACACTTATAATCCCCATTTGAACCTCTCAACATGTCTCTACATCATTTCAACACGTGAAAGATTTGGTTTGTATTTACATCACGCACGGTTGTTTTTGTGGAAGATCCATGTGGAAGTGGAGCATATGGAGATGAATAATACTGATCCAAAACTCAGAGTGCACTGCTCTCTCCTGACACTTGGGTCAGCCTAGGAATGTGCAAGTGAAACACCTCATATATTTTTGTTAGATGCAATTTTGGTGCTTGATCCTTCACCCTTAATGTTATGTAACTTAAATGCTCTTTCATTGTGATAGTGTGTTTTCTTTTGTCTTTCATTATGAAAAATTAATGAGGATATTATTTGCTGACACTCATAAGTTGATCATCTCCTGTTCCAAAACAGATCCTTATAATGTTTCAAAAATATTTCCCACATTGCTTGTTATCAATTTACTTTAAATTCAGAATTGGCTCATTAGCAGATTCTTGAAGATCATTAAAATCATGACTGAAAATGTTGGCAAGGTGATAATGAAATTAGCATCTCTTCTCCATAAACAAGTTGATTTTTGGGGGGGGAGGTGGGTACAATGATCGGTGGTAACTGAAAGTAGAGAGGAGTGAATGAGAAATTTCTGAATATTGTATGAGGTTGTATGAGGTTGTAAATTGTTCATACTGCATAGGAAGGGGTTAGTTGGAAGTGTTTGCTGGTGGAGACCATAGAGGCCTCTTACGCTTTTTAAATATTAGGTTCTTGCACACATTTGAAGCCAGGTTGTGTTTTGTGGAATCCCAGTTGTGGAAATTAGCGTGTTTTGTCTGAAACTGACATTATCTCTTGATCTATTTTTAGCCATAGCTGAAGAAGGTTGAGTATAAACCACACTCTTCTTTCACTTATTCTGAGAACATAGATCATGAAGATATGAAAACATTTTCATCAGTTTGGAAAACCCCACCAAACCTTTCTTGCCCAAAACAGGATATGTGTTGATGTCCTCTTGAGAGTCAATGGATGTGTTATTTAATTGCTTCCCTCCAGCCGTATATGCTGTAGCCTCCTCCTATTACTCTTTCTGCAAACCAAGGAGTTGCCAATCAGCAGAAATTTGTTTTGAGGTGACTGTATTCTGTCTGTATCCTGTGAGTAAGACTGCTGGTAAACTACCAGAAAGCACTAGTAAAGAAACATTTCTGCTTCACATATTACATGTGTGACTTTTGTTTCTTAGAACTTCAGAAGTACTGGGTATCCTGTCTCCAAAAGTCTTTGTTCAGGGCTAATGATTGGATTTCTAGCAGTCCCAGAAAAACACAGAAGTAGTGGCTCTGGCTTCAGAATACAAAACTTACTACAAAAGCTGTTAATGTATCACCACACTAAAGTTTACCGTGACTTGAAGAGAATTATTGGGAAAAGTAAGTGGAGAAGTTTTTACAAGAATGGCAAAATGTAGTGGTAAGACAGGGGCTTGGAAAACATTTGGAATTTCTGGTGGAGCTCTCCAAGGACTTGATAAACTTGTACACATGCTTCATCTAATGTGACTGTTAAATTCAGTGCTTCTGTAAAGTTTCTTGCTTTTGTCTGTTTGTAAATTAGGACCACAAATTCTCTACAGCTCTGTACCTTTTTTTTTTTGTAACCAACACAACTGAGCCTATCCCATATTGCTGTTCTTAGTGTAATACAAGTATGTGGATAAGTAATCTGAGCTAGGCAGATTGTGGAGTGTATGCTTTTTTCCTTTTTTTCTTTTTTTTCCTAGCTAAGGGCTGTTGAAAGCAGCTGCTCCCTCTTTCAGCTGTAGTTTAGGATTGATGTTTGAATTCCATTCCTAAGATTGAATGTATAATATCAGTGGTGTTTATATTTTCCTACAATAAACTGCCAAGTCTACTTTAGTAGGCACTTAGCCACACCCTGCCGTCTTTGTCCCTTACCCCAAGTTGTCAAATTGATATCAGTACCATTACAAATATATATATGTATATGTAGTTTTACAAATGAGAGTTGTGCTTCAGATGTTGTCATAACCAGTCGCATTAATCTAGAAATATATACACTAAGTTCTAAATGTATGTCCTTTGACACTGGTGCTATTTTTGAAGCAATGATATTAGTGTTTTCCTAGATAGGTACTGTGTACGGACACTGAGGGAATGTGTGTATAATTTTCATGCACTGCTTGTGGGTATATTTATGTTAGTAGCCAATAAGAAACTGCTGTCTTTAATAGGTGTGGGGCTCTGTAGCTCCGAGGCCTGTGAGAGTGTCTCTGCTCCTGTTAGCATCGCACTGGCGGAGGAGGAGGTGCTGATCCAGAGCATATAGCTGAGTTACGAGGGAGTGACTGGTGAGAGGTGACGCAAAACCTATGCAGTCGCAAATGAAAAGGTCTTTTTACTTAATCAGGCTACAAGGTTGCAGAAGAATCTATAATGTGTATATCAAACTACCATCCCTTGGGACTGAGATGCTGACAGTAAGAAAAACAACTTCAAAGAAATTCTAAAGTAATATTCAAGACTTCACCAAAAAAAAAAAAAGCCTATTTCTCACTCATAGATACTCCTACTTTTTCAAGATACCATTATTAATGATGCTGGTAACTAATTTACCACATCCCCTAGTAAATGTCAAGAAGTCAGACCGCTGACCAGTTAACATCAATATAGTTATTTGTGAACTGCATATGATAATGTAATTTGCTGAGGCACACCTTTCACATTTAATTATTCATGCAAATAATGCTAAGAAATATTGTAATACTGGTTATACAGATTCAGTGCAAACAGCATATTGGTGCAAGTACTGTTTATGTGATATTAAATGCAAGACTATTGCTCATTCAGGTGAGAATTGATTGTCAGGTTTTATGCATCCTCAACTGTAGCCAAGAGTAAAACATAACACTTGCTGAAAGGCTGGAACATCGATCAATGCAACTGCCATATTTTAATCCACCACAAATATTTTTGATTGTCTAAAAGCTCTTTTGATATAAAGAGACAAGCAAAACAAAGGTGTCTGTGCTTTCTTAATTTGATGACATATGTAAACAAATCCTCATGAAATTATTGATATTTTAAATAGATGTGAAAAATATTTAACTCTTGGTTAGTCATTCTGAGCTCTTTTGAATTAGTAGTTAACTGACATGTTAGCACCATGTGTTATTTTATCAGTGCATTGATACTATTAGTGAAACATTAACACAGACTTATTAAGCATGGATGTTACAATACAGATTGTAAGGAAGTTGTTCTTGATTTTTCACCCTAAAGCAAAGGAGAAAGTGTCCAACTGTTCCTGACTTGTTGCTGTGTTTGATAAGCAAGGCAGTAATTAAAAACAAAACAACAAACAAACAAACAAAAAAAACCCCTGTCCATTGCACTCTGCCTATTTAAAGAAGGGAATACTTTGTAAAGCTTTTATCTGAGCCTCAGTTGCTGTACAGTCTTGTATTTCCCTTTTGCAATGCAATTTTGGCCTCTCTGTGCACAAAGTTCAAGTGTTGGGAGCAGGTGGGATGGGCTTCCAGATAAAAATGGAGTTTAAGCTGTAATTTGACATCAGAGAAGAGAAAAAAACACTTGCCATGAATGAACACAAGCTCTCTAAGCCTCATCAGCTCTGCCTAAATTCCACCCGAGACTATGTCAGTGTACAGCGTTAACTTTTATGGCCTTGAAGCAGCCATTCTCTGGTCATAGTTCCAAATATGTCCCCTTTGTTAGCTGAGATCATTTCCTCCTCCCTCACATGTAAGCAAGGTTTTACAGTAATAGATGGTTCCTGCTGGGAGTCTGCCAGGCAACACAAATCTCTAGGGAGGCTTAAAATGTCCTCCTCTTAAAAAATGTTCAATTTAACGGTTGTACTTAGGTGTTTGAGGCCATACAGTGTTACAACAACTGTGATGGCTCTATTATGATAATGGCAGAAAGCTACATTATGAAATAAATGCTTTTTAGGTTTTCCTTGGCAACATAATGTAAGGATCATTCTGTGTGTTGGTACTAAAGAATCAAAAACAGTTTAGTAAGTGGATGTGAACACTGTTTCTTGTCATACGGTTAATGGATCTACTGTTGTATTTGTGTTCTTTCCAGCTCTGCTGCCTTACATCAATGAAAAATTATGTTTTTCCTTCAATGCCACAACACTAGTCATCTTTATATTCAATGTATTCCCCTTCAAATCTTACAGTATGTCTACCATTTTACTGGTTTTGAGTCATTTACCTGGTTCTTAGTAATAGAAAAGGGTCATCTTTCTCGATTATTGATGTTGCATTTAGTAAGTACAGTTTACTGTAGTCATGTTGATGCATGAACAAATGCACTTTTTTTTTTGTATGTAGAGCAGGCTTGAAACATGGCTGTATGTATTTATGCTGGTTTTGCTTTTGGTTAAAGCAACAATAAATCTTTTACCTTTACAGATAAGGTATATCTTCTATATTCCATTTTCCATCTCCCCAAAGCTGTTGCTTATGATTGGCTGGGCAGATTTAGGTAACAGTGAAAATCTTTATGAAAAGCAGTTACAGTGCATGAATTCTTCAGATTTAAAGAGGTCAAATTGATTTTTGTGTGTGTGTGTGACAGAATTTGTTCCTGGGGTGAGACTTTGAAGTAAAATTTCAAAGCATTGACTAGGGGGTGCCGCTCTACAGCTCCTTATTGACTTTGTTCAGAGATCAGGAGCTAAAACTGCTTGCTGCACTTTGAAAATTTACCCCTAAGTATTGAGTTTTACCTCAGAATAATTTTTTTCCAATAATTTAATAAACCCTTGAGAATATGGTTTATAAAGGAAATGCTGACACTTAAATTTAGTGCTAATCACTGAAAATTAGTAAGATCTTTAAACAAAACTTGGGCAAAACTTGCAACTCATGAGTCTCCTCATGTAGTTAATTCATAGGAAACATTTCAGAAAAGCATAATATTCAGAACAGTGTTAGTGGCCATGTCAGTAGTAATATCAGATTTTGTTTTATTCCTTTAGACTTGGTATTATCTTCCTACACATAAGAGAGTGCCTCTGAACACCTAGCTATTTCCTGAACTTATGTCTACATTGTGGAATTGAGGTTGTCAAGCTTAGAAGCTTGCTGTGAGGAATGCTTGTACACAATAACAGTGTGATGGATTCTTCAGTATAAAAATGTCAACAAGATCAGTGCTGTTATGCTCTTATTTGTTTGAGCAGGACCTTAGAAAAGAGCACCATCCAGTCTGGAAGTGGTATTGACAATGTCCAGAACAGTGATTTTGAGTCCAGGCTTGTTTGCTCTGCTGCTCCTCTTGCTTCTCAGTGGCTCCTCTGTACTTCTCCCTTGTATTTCTCTGTGGTAAAGTAACTGCAATGGATATCTCAGAAATACTTTTGGAAAGAGAGAGATGGGGCAGTGAGGGGGCTGAGGTTTGGGAAATGGACCTTAATTTCTTAGCCCTGAAAAAAGACTAGATTTTCTTGCATACTGTAATTGCTTTGGATGATTGTATTTTGTTGTGCTACCTAAGAAGGAGATCTGCTACATACAATTGTTAGTTATAACTCTGGTCATAGCTTCTTTGCTCTCCTATTACATCTCCTCTACTGTGCTGCTTGTACAGGAGCCAATGAAGACAAAATGGTGGTGACGCATATATTTAAAATTTTGCACTGTGGGTTGATGATCTCAAGCCTTAGTCATTTAAGTCAAAATACAGTACATCAAATAGCATCTCCTCAGAAGAGCATTTTGAAGAGGAATTTGAAGGAGAATGCTGTGGTGGACTTGTGGACCTTTCTGAAGGCAATATAGGAGGAAGCACACAGACAAATTTGAAAAAGGAGCAACTAAAAGTGTGTGTTTTCCTTTAAAAAAAAAAAAAAACCTCTTCCCCAAATACTAACATTTAATATATTTAGTCACAATGGAACTCGTGAATGTCGCAACCAATTTATACAATTTTCTGTAAAAAAACAAGCAAACAAAAACCGTGCATCTGGACTGACAAGCTGTATGCCAAGATTCAGCCAGATGCAATTTGAAATGTCCAAGACATTAAATATGCCCTGAAATGGAGCTTTTAATGAAAGTGCCATCTCAGTCTCGACTATAGTGAATGCCAGTGTAACACACTGCAAGGAATTTATCATGCTAGATTAGTGTAACCTACTTGCAGTTGAGATCTAGAAGTAAATATACTGGCAGTCTGCAGAAGTTAATGTTTGGGAAGTGATTTTTCCATCATGTCTACAATCCTGTCTGCATACTTTGTATATAGCAATGTATTTCTGATAACTACATAAATTTTATCAAACTTCAAAAAAAAAAAAAAAAAGGTGTGTGTGCTTGGTATGCATTGTTTTGTTTCTTTCATTAATTCTTGCTGGCATTCTGGATGCTCAGATGAACAATAGCAGTAGCCTGTAAGGATCAATACCAGATTGCTGATAGTGCCTATCTATTCAAAGAGTAGATTATTTGATAAATGGTTTGGTCCATACGTTTTGACATTTGTTAGCTGTATAGCCCAGACCAACTGGTAGAACTGTAGTTCTATCATAAAAAGCAGGAGCAGCAAATAGAATATTTCCTTTTTGGTACAAAACCTATATATTGTAGTTTTAAAGTTGAAAGTAATAGATTCCAAGGGAGAAAAACAGAAACTTCAAATTGTTCATATATACTTCATATATATCTTAAGTTTGTAATTATGTCATATGAATACAACGTATATAACTTGTATTTTATGCCTTTGTAGTTGACAGGGTTCAGGTCTCATACAACTGTAGTCCTAGTTATATTCCTTTATCTCAGTCTCGCTATATAGTGGATCAAACAGAACCCTCAGAGGAAACTCAGGTATACCTTCTTTCATTTAATGAAAGATACTCTGTAACAAGAATATCCAGAACAGACTCAAAGGTCAATGAAACTTTGGGTTGGGCAAGCATCTTTAACTTTACGTGATTTCTGTTTTCAATTTGTAGCACTTAAGTCAAAATTCTGAATTACTTGCAAAAGATGCATGCTTATCCTTTCTTTTCTCTCAAATGCCTTTTGCTTATAATGTACGCTCAAAAATTATTCTGAAGTTGCATGCAAAGTCCTGCACTTTACATGCACTTGAAAAAAAAAAAAAAAGAGGTGGGGTAGGATTTTGTCGTTTGGATAGTAGTAGTGGTAGTAGTCAAAAATGTTCTCTTTCCAGCCTTAGGGAGGCAAATAAATCCCCTTGTGAAAGGCATATGGCAGCGTGCTCTGTAAGCTTAATTCAAAGAAGCAGTTATAGTTACTGTATTTATTTCAAGCTATTTATGAATGGAATTTGAGTGAATTTGTAAGTAAAATTGTAATTTAAAACTTATAAGTAAATTTGTAAGTAAATTTATCAGTAAAAAGACTAGCCAATTCCTCATTGCTAGATTAAGAGACTAAAAATCATTATTTCAAAAGTGATTTGCAGTCCTTGTACATAAAGGCCTCACACAGGTGAAAGGTAGTGCTGTAATAGAAATGACAGGAAAAATACAGTGAAAAATTGTACCTGACATACTTCAACTTCAAAGTACATTTTAGATCCTTATAAGCAAACAGGAAAATGACATTGCTCTCCCCATTTTGTGACTTAGTTGACTTCAAGTGGTTAGAAAAAGGATGGTGTTGGCTTAAAAGGCCCCTGCCCTCTCAAGGTTTCTTAGGGTTTCAATTAAGCTATTACATGCTGCGTGTGGTGAAGGACATATCAACCCTGTTCCCCTACCTCTTGCCGTGTGGGACAGGTCTTCCTGTGCCAGGAGTTTCTTAAGCTTTTGTGAGTTTTGCTGTCTCTTTTTTTGGATTTGGAACGATTTCTCTGCTCTGTCAACAAGAGCAGGTTGGTCCATATAAGGACCCTCACCACCCTATAGGGCAGGGAATTGTCCAGTTGTGACTTAGCAGCTTGTAGGTACTCAGGTATGGGGTCTCAGTCTAGATCTTTGTCTAGGTTAAAATGAGCTGCATTTAACAGAAATGGATTTTAAGGAAGCCAGGGAATGCGGTTAGAATTTGTGGAACAGCAGCAACTTCCTTTTTTCCTTCTTTTAACTCAAGATGATGATAACAAGAAACCTGGTTGGAGAATAAGGAGTTAGGGACTGACTCCATAAAATATTTTCCTCCATAAAACGGAGAGGAGCATGAAAGGAAAGACAGTCTGAGCTGGAGGAGGTATTTCTGGTTAGTATAGTTAAATAGTGTCCTATGTGTTTTGTTGTCATCTTTCCACTTGTTTTGAACAGTCAGACGTAGCTTAATGTAGAATGGTGGAAAATGGGTGTCTCAGCAGGGAGCTTGGTCACTCAGCGAAGGGTGCGTAATGTACTATTTACTGCTTAAGGAATGGTGTTATGCAATCTGGTATCAGAAGATGATCTTTGTTTTCCTTTTTTTCCTGTCAGCATTTAGTAACTGGGAGTAAGCTCTCTGAACTACTGTTCTCAGAATCATCTTTCAATAGCCATTTTCTTGTTTTCCTCGTTTATATATGAAACAGGTGCATTAACATATTAATGATCAGATGTTATGTTTAGCTTTGCATTTTAAGAATCGTTAGCAATGTAGAAAAGGATGATTTGACAGGCTTAATTCAACACTGGGCAACAAATAAAGCTTATAATGAAATTAACATAAATCATTAGCATTAATCATTCAGTATTATTGATAGCCATATAAAGAAATGTATTACAGCCCTGGAAGTAAAGAAGAGAGGAGCAATGTTTCTTGCCAGCTGTCCTGACGAGCTATGAGCACATATGGTAGTGGTACTGGCTTTCCTTTCTAATTTTCCTCCTCTGCTTGAGCTGTCAGAAGCCCCTCTCTCTCCTCTTCTTTCTCCACAGACTGCAGAGAGAGCTTCTATGCCTTTTTTTTTTAAATGTCAGCTTTTTAAAATAGGTGGGACTCCATCAGCATCTATGACTGTCAGTAGCCATGTGACCAATACAAGCAAACTAGCTAGATGACAATTAACGTGCAGTCTACATTCGTCGTTTTCAGTTTGGTAACCTTCACTTATACTTTTCTCTCCAAAACTAAGTAACAGTTTTGCACACCGGGAAGCAACATACTCTTAAAGTAGCATTTGGAAATTATGTACTGGGAAATGTGTGTATTTGAAATTTGATATGAAAGCAATTGAATAAATGCAGGTGTGTATCATAGTGTTTGTTTATTTATTTTTTTTAGGTTAAAATGATAATGCTTGTGCTGCAGTCTTTTGAGATCCTGAAGTTACTTAGTCATCTTTACTAACCTGACGTAAGCTCAGTGAAATGCAAGTAGGTAAACATGGGTACGTGAAGTAGCAGGATACTACTTTATATATCCATAAAGCTAGAAACTCAGATGCTTGTTCTAGTCCTAGACCCTGCATACTTTTTTCCCCTGGTTTTGGCATTCTTTCAAGTGTTAGATAAATCTTGATGATCAGCAATGCTCAAACTCAGTGCTGTGAGAACAAGAGCAGAGTAGGTGCACTGGGGAGTTATCACAGAGCTGGAATCTTTGGATGGCAGTGAGAACATTTGCCTTCTTTTCTGTTGTTTCGTATCTTTACCATGCTCCTTTTAATTTCTTTGTGTTGTCTGAGCAGTTTTGAAATTATTCTGCCTCTTGTGAGTGTCTCAATTTTCGTAGTTAAAAGGAAATATAAAATGGCTTCAAATTAAGGAAACAATGCGTATGCAAGCAATTTTTGCAATGGCAATCTTGGTAATTTTTTTTTACAGTTGGTTCTTTGTGTTTTCTTTAAAAAGTCTAAGGACATGGAAAGTAAGGCTTTCCCATTCTTAATTCAATATTACGCAAAATATACTCATTGTCAGAGTATTGCACAATAGTACAGTACTGCTAGCTCTCCTTAAAGTGTTTTTAAGTGTCTTAGCTAAAAGGATCTGGTATACTTAAATGTTGGTTACTAAATTTAAGTTACTGGACTTTCTGTTGAATAATTAAATATGCTTTTTCAAAGAACAAGATATCTGCCCTCAATGGCCATAAAATATTCTTTGTTTTCAAGTTAGTTACGTGTAGAAGAACATAAAGAAAACAGAGGTGCTTAACAGAAACATGTATGAACATAGGAAAGAATCCCATGCTTCATCACTCTTGGGCAATCATGTGTTCACCTCTTAAATTTGCATGGGACCTTAATCTCCAATATAGAAATACATACCATTCCCTTATGCTCAAAGTCAGTGTTGCAAGGGAGCATAATAGCCAGGACCAGTATCCTATAGCAAAGTGAATAGATCCCTTAATTTCATGGTTTAAAAAATACTTGAGTTGACCTCAGTATAATTCCTATATTTTAGTCATTTAGGTGTCATGGCTCAGTAATCATTCATTAACTATAGTGCTTTTCAAATGAAGAACTGAAATGAAAATTTTTCTTAATGATGACAAGTGATGTAATTTAGTTTTATTCGTGTATTATAGTGGTGCCCGCTAGCGCCGCTATAGTTAAGGGTCTGTCAGTGGTTCCATTATAAACCCCCTATTTTCAGAGGGTTTATAACTCAAAAATTGATTTTAGACTTGAAACTGCCACCCAAGGTCTAAGTCCTGCAGGTTGTTTTTATATACAAATTGGCGTTTGGGGGAGGAGAGGAGGAAAGGTTAATGGTTTCTCAGCTGTAGGAACAAGATTGAGGATTTTGTTTTAGACTTGTATTTGTGCTTCTATCATACTAAAAGAACTATATCCATCTCAACACCAAAGGAATAAAAAAAAGCCACTATCAAGTAGTTTATGACTAAAGAAAGGCTGCAGATTTTATTAACCACAGTATAAGAACTGAACTGGGCTGAGGCTTGTAGAAGCAAGTCCATGGCTTGGAAAATCCCATGATGTTTGAAAAGAAGTTGAGCTTTCTTTGAGAGGGTAGTCATTTAGGAAACTGGGCTTAGGCATGAAGCAAGGCCTTCTCTTTCTCTATGCCAGGCAAGAGAGTCAAAACAGATGTGCTACTTTTTGTGCTATAAAGAAGCTGCAACCAAACTGGGGCTAATACTATAAAGGCAGTTTTCAAAGGAGGATAAGGTACTTAATAGGCCTTAAATGGCATCTATGAAATTGGGAATAGAGCAGTGAATACAGTAGATGCTTATTAAAAACTCATGGGAGGGAAGGAGAATGAGTTGGGTGCTAGCTGAGACAAAATGAAGACTGTTTGTTACTTCCATCTTCCTGATGGAAGAGGAATGGGAGCTCCACCCATGACTCTTGATGCACAGAGGCAGACTGATGACAGGAGGGAACACCTCTGTTCCGTGTAAGAGTTCTCTGAAAAGGGGGAGCTACACACTGAAAGAGAATCCCAGGTCAGGTGTCAATCAGCTGCTACTCATTTGTTCAAAAGTGTGTTAAATATGTGTCACTGAGAATGGAAGGCAGCTCCAAGCCCACCATTATTAGCACTATAGCGTGCTAAGTTTAGATATATGTCATGGCATTTTGACTGAATAAAATTATGAACCTCTAAAATGTTTGTTATTAACAAAAAGTACCTTATCACATAAAGCTGCTTTAAAATGAAAAGCATTGTCCATTTATTTTTAATATCTATTTTGTTACTGCATTTTCCACTAGCCTCATTTGAAAAAAAAAAAAGTTCTTAGTAAAATAGCTATTTCAAAGGCTGAGATCTTTGTGTCATACCTTTCATTTAGGATATTTATGCTAAACTCTGGAAGATTTGCAAAGCTGTGGAAGTTGTGTAATAAATCTAATTTTTAGATAAGTTCTGCTAAGATCAGTTGTGGATTCTGGAATAAAACTGGTTTTGCCTGAGAGTTAGTGTTAATCTGTAACTAATCAGCTATCCAAAGGAACTACCTGACAATCTTTTATTTTTTATTTTTTTATCATAAAGGTAGTGTGTTGTGTTTTTTTTTCCCCATGAGAACAGATGAAATATTTTAATGTTTTGTAAACCAGTCCTGGCATACAGGTAATAGAGCTAGCTAATATATAGATGTGTTGATTTATTGTCTCTAGTACTCTATAAGCGCAAGTAAAGACCTATCAACTCAAATCTTCAGTACACATGTAAGCAGAGACTTGCGTCTCTGAACATGTGTATATCATCTTTGAACACCGGATGTTTAAGCAGAGGTTTGTTGCTGATGGCAGCAAATTTTCTGGCTGCTGACCACTATCTGAGCTTCTCCATCATGGTTATGTTTAAGGTTTTCACACATACTCACTAATGTGTTGGAACAAATGTTAGGTTTTGGAAATACCCCCGAAAATGGGTACGTTACCAAGAAACTGAGGCACATGTCAGCTTCCCAGAGCGATGCATTAAAATATGTGGCAGATTTGCATTGATCTGGTCTACTGCTTTAGCTGGAAGATGGTTATTTTTTTTGATTCATGTCTTTCTATCTGGTTAAAGCTAGAGTGGAAGAGAGGGACAGGATGATACTGTAGAAGTTGCACCTTTTTTTAGGGTTTTGGTTTCCTCTAGGGAAACGCACATTTCCTTATGGACCTGTTTTTTGATGTAGAGAATGTAATTAATGATATGTATAAATGAATTTTGATAATCAGATATATTTTCCATTTAGGGACAGTGGAAAAGGTTGTGTTGAGCAAAACTAGATATCTTAATTTGTCTGTTCTTACGTCAAGATGTTTGCAGACATGCAAGCTGCAGAAACTGATGGATGTGTAGGTGAATTGCAATACTAAAGGTGAGCAGAGATTATGTAGAGCAGAGATTAAAGTGTTTGCTATGTAGATTTTGTCAATTAATCTTTGTGCTCTTCAACCTAAAAATTTATTAGCTAAATATATTAGCTAAATATATTAGCTTACCCACAATTTGACTTCAGTGCACATCAAATCTTTTTGCTAGGATGGATATCTGCCTGGGAGCACATTTCACTGGTTTTCTACAAGCAGTATTAGTGGCTTCCCAGTTCTTCATTCAGATTACAGTGGTGGTCTTATGTGATATCCATATGATTTGAAAGCCATCCATCCGGGAAAGTATTAGTGCTTCTGAAATCAGCAAAAATGCTGATTTTCAAACTGTTTAAAAAAAAAAAAAAAGTGTTTGCTTTAGTTGAGGTATTGACATGATAGTTTCTATATTAAGCTCTTAATTGCTTCTTATTATGAATCAGGTCCAAAATAGATATTAGCAAAATAAAAGCATTTTGGGACGCAGTATAAAGACACTGTTTTCCTTAAGAATTTAGAAATTGTGAAAAATAAGTAATAGCAGTATTGATGGGAGAAAGGTGTTATCCTTAGCTGATTCATTTTTCAGTTTGAACTACTTTTAAAACTGTTGACAAAGCGTGCTTTGGAAAACAAATTGTAAGGTGCTTAATGTTGCAGACAGATTTTGGTTTTGTTTTGCAAATCTAGAACCGGCATACAGGATAGGCAAGGCTAAAGCTTTCAGTGCCCTACCTGCTGTCTGGTCTCCAAGCAGAGGTATAATATGCCATTATGGTCACCAAGAGCGTACATATGCATAAAAAGTGTTAGAGATGAATCATGACATTGAGAGTCATGGAAATTGGATATTTAGACTTAGCATATCATTAAATGGCATAAGTTTTATCCCTGTGTATGTATTCTAAGGGAAATATACAACAGTATCTGCTCAGTGGATATACATGCGCTCTGGGCCTTCCCTAATTATCCAACTGAATCAACAATTTAAGATTCAGTTAATAAAGACGTCCAAATATTCAGATAGCTGCTACCTGCTTCTACACATGGATAACACCAAAACACATGTGCTTTTCCGTGGCAAAATCACTGGAGAAGAAAGTCTTTTTTTATTTTTCTTAAGGTTTAAAACCTCCAGGGCAGTTAGAAAACCATGTTTTTCATTGAACTGTGTCTTTTTGAAATTCACAAGCTTGACATGTCATTGGCATGACGTGTCTCAGTCCGTTACACAGAAATGCCACATTACACCGTGTGACGTGACAGGCTGACAAAAAGGGACATGACGCACCAGCCCAATGGGATGTCAAGCCAGTGCTGCTCACTTTAAAAGAAAAAAAAGGGAGGGGGGGGGCAGGCAGCAAAGGGAGGTGTGGGAGCACACTCTATGCTGATATCCAGTACTGTTCGATTTTACGCTTTCTAAAAGGTTTTCTTGGTTCATTCAGGCCTCCCTCTTGTGTTTGATGATAAACCATGCAAATATATGTTTCTTCTTTTGTAAGTTTTATCCTGTGGGACCACACACTCTTGAGTTCCTCCGCAATACCTGGCAAACCTTTGTAGAAATCCTATATACTTGCAGCACTTGTGACATGGCAATCTGAGGTACAGAGGTACGTTGTATGAAGTTTGGCATTGCTGCACACATAAACAAGAATTGTTCAAAGATCACTGTGGTAACATGATGCGCTGTAAGTCACAGTTTAAAAAAATTATGAAGGTTTTAGAAATCTTTTTAGTTATGTTAGGCTTCTAGAAGATAGCATAAAGACCATCCAAAGCAGGACAAAGGGAAGGGCAGGAAAGCTCAGAAGAAATAAAAGATCATTAGTAGACAAGTTTTTCTTTTGAAGAAGGCTTTCCCTCAATATTTGTTTCCTTTAAGCAGCAGCAAAAGTATTTCAATAATCTCTAAAGAGTTTAAGAACAATATAGTTAATTACTATGAGTAATTTCAGAGCTAATTAATGTGATAAATCTGTATAGTGGAGTATTCTTAGCTACTGATCAGCATAAAATGAAATAGATTAAAGTCAGTGCAGATGTATCTTGTAGTTAATTTTACATTTGGTGTGGAATAGTGAAAATAAGCATACAGACATATGTGCACATATTTTAGTTTAGAATTTGAATATTCCGAGTTGCATTGTGCATATATGCTTTTAATGCAGCCATTTACATGGATTGGCATGGATTTTTTTAATAGGTTCCAATAAAAGGTGGTTATGAGTTAAAATAGACAAATTAAATTTAGTATTATTAACACCCTGTCATGATTGTTCATCTATTAAAAATAATAATTCACTCATGGGTACAGAAGTACAATAAATTGCTGCATGCATTTTTGTAAGATTCTTTGCATTTAGTGCATTGTAAAAATTTTATATAGAGATAACAATCTAAAATGAAATTTCTTCCTTCTGGGCTGATACTTTGCTTGCTAAACATGTGGAATAAACTTTGACTGCCAGGGTATAAATCAGCTAAAATACACATTGATAATGCTTGTAGAATGTGACCTTAAGCAAAAGTCCGTACAGTGCCTCTAATTCCTGGTGGTAAACAGTATCTTCCTACTTTCTCTTGTCAATACGCTTGAAACTAATGAGAGAAGTTGGGGGTCTATCAATTCTCCTTTGTGGAAACATGGGCTATGATTGATTTCTATTGATGTACAGTCTTTCCATTGACTTAGGCGTGCTTTGGATTGCGTCCAAAAATATATTTTTCAAGCTGAACAGAATTCTGAGGGTTCCTTCTCAGAGATGTCTAGCTCTAGTTTATAGTGGCAGTATTGCTGAGAATCTTTTCCTTATCTCACAATGTTCATACCCAGCTACAAAGACGTGGATACAGTGCACGAATGATTGTTCGGTGCATTTAAAATCTCTGTCACTCTGAGCTTCCACATCTAGCTCCTTCCTTGTGTGCTGTTTCCCAGTGTATGCCTGGCCCCAGCACAGGGCAGCTAGATTGTATCCCATGGATGTCTGCATTAGGTATTGCAGCGAGGTCGCAAGCTACCATCTGTAGGAAAGGTGCATCCAGTTGGCTTGCTCATGGAAATGGCCACAATGAGAATCATAAACCATAAGCTTAGAGAAGGGTGTTTGAACACCAAAAGCTTTCCCTTTTTCCTGGGGGCATAGATGCAAACCTGAAGAGAAATGGCAGAGAAAAAATGTGAAGGGGTATCACAAGAGGTGCCATTGCTAAGGCAGAGCAACAGGATGCTTGGCATCTGGATTGCATATCTTTACTGCCAAGTCGGTCTGTGCATGTGCACCAGACTGAAAGTTAACTGTTCTGTAAAACAATACTGGAGACACATTTGGTATACAAATACCACATTTCTTTGAGTGTCAAAGGGTATTTGTGGGCAGGCATTCTCAGCATCATAGTGACTCCGTGTCATACTGTTTTCTTTCACAGTGTGTTGTAACTATTTGTTCTTTTGGGTTCGTGGTTGGATTCTGCTAATTTAGTAAATTAAGGTACTTATGATTTAGAAGAATTAATTCCCAAATTCAAATCTTCTGTTTGAGGAATTTTTTTCACAATTGTTGACCAGTCCCACTAAGGAATAATGCCTTCTTTTTCACTCTTTGGAGATGGTCTTGGACTGGAGTTTCAGATTGATCTTTGAAGATTAATTCATACGAACATGTTAGTGTCTAAGCCCATATTAATGTAAATCTAGTCAGTACTGTCAATGGAATGAATGCACTGACTCATGACTCAGCTCATCCTTTAGCACATATCTTCTTCCTGGTCAACTAGTCATCTCTTAGGCTTCATTAGCTAGGTCTTTGTTGCATTTGTGAAGAAACCTAGTGAACATGGGGAGATCTAAATTTTGGTATTTCAGTCTTAAACTGAACCTCTTCCAACTGGTTGGCCTTGGGCTAGTGGCCAGCATTTTGGAAGGATATCATCTTTATACAAAATCATGTACACAGAAATTTTGAAATGTGGAACTGTAAGGTATAAGCCATAATGTCATTTCAGCACAAAAACTTGTAGCTAGGTAGTGATGAAATATGAACCAGAGGGTAAAGAAGAAAAGGACTGGATAACCAGCACCTAAATTGCTCAACTGGCTTCTTCAGTGCTAGGTGGTTTAGGTTTTGTAGCTGAGCTTTCTATAGCTATACCACTATAGCACCACCAAACAAAGGTCAGCAGCTCAGTTAGATTCTTTTTCTGCAGATACTTCTGCTTAGGCAAGTCTTAATAGTCACGTCTACACAGTCTGCTATTGTTGAGACCTCTGGAGCAGTAGGTTTCAAGTTGAGATGAATGGATCAGTTCAAAGTGCTCTCTCTTTCTCCCCCCCCTTTATCCCTTTATGCATACAGGTTAGTGTCTGTGTAGTAGTGCACCTACTTTAAGTATTCAGTTGAAATGTGAGGACTCAAAAAAGTCGCACTCATTTTCCAAATGGAGATTGCTACTCTGACATCATAGTGTTCCTGAAGCTGGACTTCTAAACATGTGACTATTTTTCTCCAGGTCCAGCTCTGCCGTTCTCCTCTCCCCAGTGTAGCTCAGCCTCTGAGCATGCATAATGAAGCTATTAGTATTTTATGAATTGAACTCTTTTTCTCTTGGGGAAGGGAGGGCTTCCTGACTGTGTTAAGCAAAGCAGAAATCATATGAATCATATGGCTGAATCACAGTACATCTACTTATGCCCTTGAACTTTATGATCTGCTGCAAAAGACACGAACATTTGTAAAGGTATGGAAAGGTTATGATCTTGGATCAGCGCTCAATATGTCAAACATTAATTAAAGCTGAAGAAATGTAAGTTTGTTATGGAAACAGAGAAACACAGAGCAGTGTGTGTTGCAAGCCAAGTCCCTGAGATTCTCAAAGCAGGATTCCTGAATATCTTATCATCAACTCCTGACACACATTTGCTAAGAGTTCTCTGGTGATTATTCTTCCTATATTTTGAAAATGTAGTCTGTTTGGAAAAATCTAGACTCCCTTTTCCTTTAAATTTAATGTTACTTATTCGTGAAGTGTAAGAAGGATCTGAAACTATGAAGCCTAATGATACTCCTTTGGATTTTTAGCTCTAATGAATGACACTTCTTTCTTGGCTAATGACCTGGGTCAGTGGTACAGCTGACTTTGTGACTGCTAAATCAGTTAAAAATAGGTAGATTAGCTTGATAGGTTGATGGCGATTTTTTTCTTTTTTTAAAACCTGTGGTTCTGTTACTGCAGAATAAAAAATCTACCACAGCTGTTTTGGCAGAGGCTGTGCTATTTTGAAGACTTTGATTTTATCTATATCCTTTTTGTTGTCATATTTTGAAGCATAAGTTATACTAGTTTTTTAGAATACAACTTTTGGAAATAAAATTTTTTAACAATGTGTGTTCCTGGAACCGAAAAGTGATTTTTTTTCTTCTTCAAGGCCTTTAGCTTCCTTACATTTGATTTACACAACATTATGCATGTCTTTGCTCCTGTAATTTGCGGAATCAAGTTGTAACAAACGTGCTCTCTATGCTGGACAGAGAAGCTTAGAATTTGCATCCTTATCCAAGTAACAGAGTGTGCACATGAACTGAGTGGCTGCGGATTCTACTTTGAGTATATGCAAGCATAAGAAATTCAAAAGAGCATGGATATCTTCTTAAATCACTAGAGAAAGAATGTGCTTTTGGAAAAGTGTGGACTGCAAAGAAGCCCAACTGAGAATTTCACCAGTAGTGCAATGAGAGTGTTGCACTTCAGGAAACCCCTGTGCCTGGGACAGTTGTGCTTTCCCAGGCATGCTGCAGAACATGATACGCTGTGATGACAGCATTCAATTGCGTTTGCTCAGGGAGCACACTGATAGACAGATGGGCTTTGAGAACAGAAGTGACAAATGTCATAAATTACTCTGAAAGAAAAGTGCTATCATTTCTGCTACTTGCTTACATATGTTTTCAAGAACAACTGTCTTAAGTGTTGCTGATCAGTTTACATTGCGCTGATTATTCAGTTGCATCTTGGGGTATTCACAGAAAGGGTTAAATTCTGCAAGAATTCTATTACTCTGTGAATTCGCTACTGATTCGCAGTCGGTGGATGCAGTTAAGGCAAGATTGTTAAAGCTGTCCTGATTATTGGACAGATAATTACACTTTGAGAGAATACAGGTTTTCATGTTTTTCTTTTAGTTCTCCATTGGAGCTGTTTGCTGTAGGTGTTAACTGTTTTCAGAAAGTGTTTCTGGGCAAAAGTATGCCTGGACCCTTTTAGAATGTTCTCACCTGCTATGAACTCTTTCTAGTTAAGGAAGTTCATCACCGCTCTCCTAAAAATGTGTTGCCCGAGAGCAACATAAAACATGCTAATAGAATTTTGCCTACTGAATTGTATTAGCTCTGTGTAAGGAGGAGATTCCTTTGTTAGAATCCCCTCCTTTATTAGACAGGGTTTTGTTCACCCTGAAAAAAGAAAATGAAGGAAAAAACCCAAGCAAACGCCTCAGTTATATCATCTTCTCCAGTTTCATAACCTCGAACATCAACAATCGAATTTCTCTTGAACTCATAAACCACCTTACAAACTGTTGCTGCCTTTAGTTGAACAGAGGGGTGAACAATGGAATTGTCTTAAAATCAAAATTTTCCTTCCAGAAAGATCAGAGGCTGAAGGTACACTCACTGTATGGACAAACTTGCTTGGGGCTTCTGTTGGCTAGCGTCCCTGAATGTAGACCTGGGTTTGTGGAGCTACCGCATTCTTGCGTACTCTGGTTTACAGCTTGAAATATCTGGATGTTTGTTCACACCTGAGCTTGTGAACTTGTGGTTGATGTGATGAATTTTCCTGCTCAAGCTCAGAGTTGTATTAATTTTTCAGAAAAAGAAGACTATTTTCCACATCTGGCTGAGAAGGATTGATCTGTTTTTAAAGTTCTTCTGATGGTAACTATAGAGAAGTGCCTACCTAAAACAAGGGACGCTTGCAAAAGATTGTGTGTCCAGGTAGTTGATCTGTGACAAGTGAAGAAGGGTGTGTTTTACTTTCAGTTGCCTGCAGCGCACACAGATAAAAAGACAGGATGAAATACTGTAGGTGATTTTTTTTTTTCCTTTCTTATTTTGTTTCTTCAGTGAGCAGTGCCTAAAGGGTGTATTCCCTCTTGAATGCATACAACTCTCAAAGGAGATAATGTTGGATAGTTTAATTTGAACAGCTTGTTAAATTTATGAATACATAGTAATGTTAGTGTGAGACATAGAGAAGGAATGCTATGTAACCCATGTGCATTAAAATTCTTATTCAAACATAAGTACATGATTTTGATCTGTCATAATTAATATAACAGACTTGTGAAAAGTTGTGCATTTGTTAGTATATCTGTTTTGGAATTAAACATTTTTTTTAAAGGATGTTGAAGCTAAAATGTGGTTCAGTAGCTACTTCTAGCCTTTGAGGCATCACCAAACATAATGTCATATTCTTAGGACGTGAATTATTTTAGGAACAAATGATTTAAAGGAATCCAGGGTCTTTCCATAGGTATTTACCAATGGCAAAAGATAACTGAGAAATGGATCACCATAAATGCACAGAAAAATGTATTTAAATGCTATCCTTATGGGCACCTTCTTTCTCTTAAAAAAATTGTTCTTATTGTTTCATATGCTCTGTATGATATCCTGTGGAATAATTAACAGTGCTGGTGTGTAGGGAATATCCAAATTGCCTCATCTGCTTTGGTTGTGACGTAGGTAGTGGTATAAGATCTTTAAAATATTTGCAAGGGAAATAAGTTAAATGCAAACTGTTTATCTTCTTAAGCATAGTGTTGGCTGCTGCTTTTTCACAGTAAAAGGCAGTATTGGCCTTAAGGTAACAATAGTGGACCTGATTTTGATGTACATTGATTGTAGCCTTTGCTAAGGTGCTGTCTGCATGGGTAGCTCTGAGCTCTTCTGCCCAATGTAAAACTTCTTTTTTTGTTGTGGAAGTGTGGAAGGCAAAAAGCTCAGGCGATGACATTACTGTCACCTGCTTAAAACGGTATGAAGTTCTTCAAGAATCGGCATAATCTCCAGGGTTCACTGTTTTCCATGAAAGCGTTTATTTCAGTCAAAATAATTCACGTTCTTCTCTACACAGACATTTCAAAAAAAGTTAAAAACATGCCATTTTACAGGGAAACCTTTCCTTTCTTTACAAATACACCTACTTTAAGTAGATTGCACTGTTGTGAATGAAATTGTACCTGTTATTAGGCACACATGATTCACATGAGAGCTAAATAAACTGAGATGCTTCTAATAAAAGATGTAATTGAAATTGTTTTAGGTGAACAAGTCCTTCTTTTCACCTTCTTTATTTTCAGTCAATTGTTTTATCAACATCTTCCTCAGCAACTGACCCGACCCTTTAATTCTGCTGAAATTAAAACCAAAACAAAGTATCCTCTTTTTTTTTAAATATTTATATTATAGTATGATTCACCCCTCAGAGCGTGGAGAAACAATCTTGCCCATCTGCTTGTAAAAGCATGATGAATCTTTTGAATATGCGAATGTAAGATCTGTTGTTCAAGATGTCATGTTTTTCCCTCTGTTGTTAGCTAGGAGACAACATGGAATACCCTGATTTACCTGTGTAATCCCAGTGTGTCTCAGGTGCCAGGACTTGCTGTTGAGATCAGCATGTCTCCTGTCAGAAATGGTTGGAGTGAGACAGGGACGGCATGACCACTGGGCGCAAAAAGCTACAGAGGTCAGGTTTCAAGGACAGCCAGCATGGCAGTGATGTGGCAGTGACAAGTTGTCAAGTGAGCAAATATAAAAAGCAGGGCTGGGAGGGAGGGAGGAAGAAAAAGTCCTGTCATTTCTGATGAAATATTCAGTGTAGCAGGTAGCAATGGACTGAATGGATTACACTCATGAGTTTGTTTGGTGATTGTTGTTTTTTAAGAATGGTAGATTGCTGATTGCTTACAGCGGAGAGCTGCTCAGTGGTTGCAAATATTTTGTTTACTGGCCTGATGGTGCTCCTGGAGGTGTCCATCAACTGTCTACTTTAAATTTTTGAATAAATTAAATATTGCACTCTTGGTTATAACAATACTAACACTTAGGAAAGACACCTTTAAGAGCCATTAACTGTTGTTAAGTCTTTCCTATAGATCGTTGAGTTGCTGCGGAGTGATGCGTCTTAGAGAAATTTGGAAGGAAAACTATCATAATGATGCCAGTTCTGAATGATCATAAATAATCATAATTAACAACTCTGCTGTGTAATTTTGTTGGTTTGTTTTCAGACACTTTTCATTTTATTTTGAATTATTTCATATTGTATTGAATTGAAACACTTCTGCTTGTAGTTCTGTGCATTCCATAGTATATGAGATAATAGCATACTTTATTTGTCCCTGAAACAGACCGCTGTAATATGTTGACTTTTATCTCCTGGCATGTTTGCAGAATTCTTGATACCAGTTTTGTTAATGGTAAGAGTATTCTACTACATGCACGTTATTCCTGGGATTAGTAATACTTTCACCAGCCTGCATATGCATACGTGCACACTAATTCTGCATGCATATACAGAATAAGTGTTAATCTAAGCTTGATTAGTGTAATCTCATTAAGAATAAATACCACAAGAAGTGTACTGTGATTCCCAGTGAAGTCCTTGAATAGCTTGCTAGATTGTGAAGAAAAATCATGCATTTGTCTGGTGAAAGAATGCCTGCATATTCCGCTGTAGAATTTAGCAATCTAGCAATCACAGGTTTTTGTTAATGTACATACTTATGCTTAAATTAGTAAACATGATCAAATGCTTTATTATGGATATATATGGAAAAATGCTTTAAATATGTGTTCAGTATTAGATTTCTTCAGGGTGTACTTTTAACTCCCATCAATTACTTTTTAAGTCTAACTTTTCATTTTTTTTACATGAGAGAGCAGCTGTATATTGATAACTAGTGATGCTGAAGGGAGAAATATAAAGTTCTTTTTACTACCCTACTCACTTCTTTCTTTCTAAAACAATTTAATTATTTTTTAATTCATCTGCAGCTGCTCAGGTTATATTTGCAGTAGTGGGGGGATAGAAGAAATGAAAACAGCCCAACTCCATAGTCAATAAGTCAGTATTTAAAAATGGATGAATATTACTTTTTATCCTTACAAAAATAGGCTCAGTTGCTTGAGAACGTAGATGGAAGAAGAAAATTTTCGGAGGCAAAATGGTCTTGGAATGAAAAGAGAAAATAAGCTTAAATGAAAACAAAGCTATGAAGATGCTTAATGATTCAATGCAGTTTTGTCGCACTTAAAGAGCAATACAGCTAGAGAGTAACCTTAAGAGTGTAAATATAAAAAACAGAAGAAAAAATATAAAAGTCAGTATATAGAGTGAATGAGACTAGCTTGCATGGGGAGCCCATCAACTGGGATCTTCCCCACCTCAGGTCTGCTAAGCGTCAGGATCTTTGCTACACTTCCAGCACATCTCTCTCTCTCTCTCTCTCTCAGTGGAATTTTGGCAGTAGATTCTCAGAGTTACAAGCTGGCTTTCACGCTGCCATGTGCTCTTGCTCCCTGCTGATGCACACTGCAGGTGATAACACAAAGATATCAAAGACTTTTCCTTCAGTCTCTCTCTCCAGAGCTCTATGTCTTCCAAGCAAAAAAAAAATAGTTGGAATGGAGGTTTCTGAGGTGGACTAGAGCAAAAGACCCCAAAAGATATATGTTGAAATCCAGCAGAGAAATTGTTCAATATTAATAATCTGGCAACGTGATGTGCTCTTTTTCTCAGAATGAGACAGAATTTGAAGTGCCTGTAAAAGAGAATTTGGATATTCATTTTTTAAAATGCAAATTTCTAGCCTTTTCTTAGTAAAAGTTTCCTTGGAAATGTAAACTTAGACTTCCCATGAATCCTTTTTCACGGATTATTTAGGCACCCTGTAGCAATGTATACAGTTGTGTGTAGTCCTTGAAAACTGAGAGAACGACCAATTGGTTGTTATGACTTACAAATACACTAGTTAACCATTTTATTTTTAGTGTAAGAACAGCTGGAATTGATTTGTTTAAAATTTAACATTTGGAGCTGTTAAATGCTCTCATAATGTACCAATTTTGTTGGCTTGGCTCTTGCTACTGGAATAATCAAGTATCTGAAATTTTTAGACACTTGTTCCTGATGGTTTTTGGTGTTGCCTACCTTCACCTCATGAAGGCTGCTCTCAGAGCTTCTTTTTCTCTGAGCAGGTGATAAAGCACCAGTCAGTATTGTTTTTAGAGTCATTTTGCAATTCAGTTTTTTGAAGGATGGCTGGCAAGTGATATTTTCATTCATATGGGAATGAAAGATTGCTGCAGCAATCTCATGTCTATTTCTTTTATTTGAAGCAAAAATACTGGGAGAAACAGGAAACTGTCTGTAATCTAACTACTTCTCTATTTTTAAAATCATGAATGTTTTGTGCACTTGTGAGGTTTACCCAGTAACCATTTACAAATCCTACCTGGCATCTGTGCATATTACACAGTGACTCTTCTGGCAGTTGGGTTATGAAGGCACATCAGTGACTGGTTTGCATAACCTCTGTAATTTCCTCATTTTAAGGCTCTGATTTGGTCAGATATTTAAGCACATGCCTACCTTTGGCTGTTTTGCTTAAAATCAATGAGATTTTTTTTATATGGCTAAAAAAATCAGATGTCTCTCTGAAAATCCACATAAAAGTCTGCAGGGAATTTGGCAAAACCATAATTTCACCAAATCCTATGTTGGTGTTCAGTGAAATGTTGCTTCAATAGTGTCTTATAGGAAAAAACATATTCTAGGTAATGTGTGTTCTGGATTGCCAAACTGCTTTAAAAATACGTCTCTTTTATTGTCTGCACTATAACATATTCAGTAGTGTGTATTACTAATAGAATAAATGAAAAATGTATTTCTTTAACACTGTCATCTCTCTCTCTGACATGCATCTTGAGATGATTTGCAAATGCTCAGTTGTGTAAGTGGCTTACAGAGGGAGATCAGTTAGCCTCTAATATTATGCTGATGCATGGCCAGTTGCTTGAACCCATTAATGAACTAATCTCTGATACTCTAGTAAATGGTATTCTTGCTCTTGCGTGCTGCACGTTGCATTTCAGGTAAAATCAACATAAAAAAAGAGAATTTTAATAGATTAGGGCATTTAACCTGCCTTTTTCTCATATGCACTTTGGGAGAAATTAAAATCGTGAAAGTTTGCTATCCAAAACAAAATCTTTTTGTGTCTTTTTTTTTTTCCATGCAAAAAAAGGTTATTAAAACCTGTGCTTTGCTTTTGGCTGACCACTGAAACTAAATAGCATCTTCTATATACAGAGCAATATCTAAAAACAATATACCAGAACACTTGTATTAAGCACAAGGTAATTTTTCTTTATTTCCCTTTCTATCATCACTGATTATGAAAATAGTTTTGTGTAAGTACAGATTCTCTCTCCCTTATAATCAGCTACCTCCTGCCCGATTCCTTAATTAATGACATAATTCAGTGTTCTGGACATCACAATCACTTCCAGGGTAGTGAAATATGATCAGAGCTGCCTGGAATGTGTGTAACAAACCCCTCAAGTGAAGGTCATGCCTCTGTGTTTTTTTTGTTTGTTTTTTAATCCATAGGAAAAAAATATGATCTCCATCTAGAAGATTTTCATTGTAGATTAAACAAAGAATAATTGAAAACCCTTAGAGAGAAGGAGCAAGTATAAAACTTCCTAGAAACAGAAAACCTCCTGGTAATCCTCCATCTTAAGCTGCCTCAGAAGCCTGTACCTTATGCGCAGGGTGCTAGTGCTTTCTACCAAGAGTCTGGTAGAGAGACAGAGAATCAGATCAATGTGTGCCACCCCTGTCTCTCAGTTTTATTAGGTATCTGACAGGCCAGGACTGAGAAGTTTGTGTGTTATAGTTTGCAGCAGTAAACCCATTATCAGCAGTTTTGTCTGTCTTTACTTTTGAGGTTTTTGGCTCAGCTATTTGAATGTCAAGGGCAGAAGACAGAGTAGGTGGTGCTTTTTTCCAGAGATCTTGACAACCAACAACTAGAAGCCCAGGAAAAGAAAAAACAGAAGAGGGGAGGGGAAAAAAAAAAAAAAAAAGCCCCAAATCATCCAGCATTTTGGTGCAGTTTATCTAAGTCCTGTATGCTTTCCAGAGTGTGTGTTTCTTCCAGGTGGTACAGATGTTTCCAGTAGAGGTCCACAATCATTTAAGAAGCTCCCATAAAAACCCTCAAATCTGCTGTTCTGTTGCTCTCCTACTTGCAACCTGTAGCATAGTGTTGTTCCTGTGCTGTTATCCAGTACCCAGTATGGATATGCATATGCTTCCTCATTGAAAAGCAACTGTTTCTACAATACATAGCAGAGTTCCTGAGATTTTGCATTAGGAGTGCCAAGGGACTTTGTCCTAACTTCTTCTCCACAGGGCGTGCAAGAAATAGTGCCTTTGGTCCTTGACTAAGGCAACTCTTTTCGCTTGTGTCCTGTATTAATGGGTTTGTTCTAATGCCAGTTTACAAGTCCTGCTGAAATGATACAGTTTTTACTCCAATTTACCATCATTCCCTAATTTTAACGTTTACTGCCAAAGAAGATGTAAAGATAAATGATACTTACAACCTCTCAGATAAATGTAGCCAGTCTGAGGTATTGTCAGCTAGTTTATAAAAGTTTTAAGCAAGCCTGATAAATTTTGTAGAACATAGCTAACACTCATCAAAAGGCTCTGCATTTTTTTGTTTCTCAGATTTAGTGTTGGCTTTTCTATCTGAATATCCCATTTTAACATAACTGGAGAGAACAGAGATTTCTTTAAGGTGGACAAAAAGCTTACAAAATTTCTCCTTCTTTTATTGAAATATTAGAAACTGCATTTTGCCATGACTATGGTGGGGTAGGGATTATATTTCTGAGGGGAAAAAAAGACTTAGTTTCTTTAGGGCAAATGGATTCTCTCCCTTGTGGAAAATGATTTCCAAGATTAGCAGTATTTTACAAGGTTCCTAGATTTTTTTTTTTCTTTTTAATCTGCTTCAGGTCTCTAAACAGGTTTGGCTAAGCACTGCTTGTATCAATATGTAATTTGGATATAGTAGTTGTAAGTTTTGATTCTCATTTCTTTTCGTTTCCTTGGTGAGCACCAAGTAGCTAGGGAATGGTTCTTATAAAATTATACATCCAAAGTAGTACAGGCGCAATGGAAATATTAATGAACATGATTGTTTTGACACGTAAGAATTAGAGCATGTTTAAATATTATACATACTGTATGAACTGCTGGCACAAAATTAGAAGCAGATTTTTTTTTCTAGCAAATACAGTTCACCTTTAATTCTTCTCAGATGTATAAAGTCAGTTTACTTAGGTTGGCTTCTGAGGCCATTAAAGTCCCTTCATTTAAGGTTAAAGGCAGCCACAAGGGCTGCATGTAAGGGTGCTTTGATGAGCTCCAAAGCTTTGTGATGTCTGAATTTAAACAAATAGGTTAATCCACCCTAATTTGCACTACATTCCATTTGCACTTTGGTAAAATGAAACTTGTAGTTGCTTTTGGGCAGTGTTCGAATTTACATTTGGTGTATTAATGAACTACTTTTTGTTCTTTTGACCAGTTTTTAGTGCAAATAACAGTAGAAATACAATTTATTTATCTGATGTCCTAAAATAAAAGGCAAAGTTTACAGGGTTATAAAATGATGGGTTAGAAAAGATTTAAAGGGCCTTGAGGCATGGCTATTTTCAGATGTTTGTATGGGATTGTGTGGGATTTGTAGGATGTTTTAGGCTAAGAGCTTTTCAGAGTATTTGTTTAGTAATACTGTCTGCTGTGTTTTTTCCATGTCTTAGTAACTGTTCTTGTTCTAAATGGATAGGTATGATCCCAAGATTGGAATAGCCGAATGTGTCCTTCCCTTCTAGAAAGTAAAATATTCAGCTATGATTGAAACAGTCAGTGGACTGATGAGTATATATTTTTGCATTTGGGCTTCATGATGGAATTCTGTTTCTTAGCTTTGTTAGTAGAGGCTTTTTTGTCTTTTTTTTTATAGTAGAGCATGCATGAGATATGGAAATACGTGCAGGAAAGTCTATTTTTAGTAGGAAAATGAATATTGCTTAAAGCATAACTTTGTTTAAATGACTGAAAATAAAACTAGTAAACACTTGACCTGCTTTTATAATTATTTTTACTTATCATACAATCCAATTCACACTCTTAGTGTCCTTCAATTTTTGAAAATCGAAAAATCAAATGTTATCAGTCAGCTCACCCTTCCATCCACAGGCAACTCAAAGCAAAAACAGCATCTCAATACAATGACTGGTTTGTGGCTTCTCACTATGCTGACCAGTTCTTGGATCAGACTGAAATATATAAATTGGTCGTTCAGATATAGACCATTATATTACGACAGAGGGTAGTTAATAAAGATATAACATCATACTAGAAGGCGGTCAAATAAACAAGAATGAAAATGCAAAATGTTTTTTCTTAAAATATTATTTTATGAATTTTGTCTTTTATGTAAGTTAATAGAAATTGCTCATTGAGGGTGAATTCCAAAGTACATTGATTTCAAGCAATAGCGTGGTCCTTGTATACCAGTGTACCCAGTCAGAGTACAGATAACCTTATCTAGTGATGCATACAAGCTATAGGCCCAAACTCCGGACAAAGCAGAACGGGCTCTATCAGGATTACACAGAGTTTTTGCATTGTCTCTGGACTTAGCTCTTGGCCTATTGTTTCCCAAACTCATGTATCCAATATCCTGCCCAAGAAATTTGAGAGTTTGCACAGGTGATAGCTAAGATGCTTTCTAATAGCTTGCTTTTTGATTACCCAGGTGATTACTCAACCTTTAATAAGACATGTTCAGCAGTCTCAAGGAACTGCCTTTGGATCCTTTCAAGGAGTCTGCAATTCAGCTCTCCTTGGCAGTGTTTCGCTTGAAGTAACATGGGAAGAAAAACCTTTGTAATACAACACTTGATTGCTGAAATTTACTTACACAGTGTTGTGCAGTGACAAGGTGATGTGTCCAGGCCCATCTACATGGAATATTTTGGGCTATTGTTTAAAATTAACTTTTTAATCTTCCTTTTTCCTCTCTAAACTACATGCTTTGTCAGGTGAAGTTTATTGATAAGAAACTCCACCAGAGGGGTGACTTAACGTGCTTAATTTGTTTTTAGGATTAGATCTGTGTTCAAACTGTGTAGCAGGTACCTGTTGCAGATACATGCACATCCCAAGTTTCTGGTCCTCATCAGTAGCTCCAATGAGAAGAAATTGGTTGTTGAGCTCTGTGGCTTTAGCTTACAGGAGCAAAGGTCGAGGAAGGTGAGGGGATCTTGGGTTTTACTGTGAGACAGGTACGTGTCTGCACCCAGAAACTTTAAATGCTCCGAATTCTCTAAGTGAATTTTAGATGCAGTTACTGTGCAGGGATAAATATTCTTATAGATCTGTTAGGTTTCTGCTATTTATTGGAGATGAATACTTTCTCTGGTTTTCTGTTCATGCTGTTTTGACAAGCTAGATTGAAAACGGGAAGAGTGAGTGAATGTGCATAGATCAGCTGCTGTACCTGAAAGAGCTCTGTTGCAGGAGTGTGACTTGCTTCCCGCAGAAGGTGTTATCTATGAGCATGAACTTACCTGCTGCCTTGCCTTTAGAGAATTGGGTCGTTCTGTCGCTTGAGTTAAGGTCTAGGTCAGGACAGAACTGATGGCGTCATGATGAGTCTGTTTATATCCCTGAAGACACGTTCATACATAATGGCTGTGCCTCAGAGCAACAAATCTGAACAAATCAATGGGTCCACTCCTTGATGCCACGCACTGAGGAAGCCGCGTCGCACAGGACCATGGACTCAGAGATGCGGCCAGCGGAGAGGTCTGCTTAGAACAAGGAAGTTTACTGCTGAATTTTTGAAACCTGTTGGCCTGGTGTGTTTTCCCCAGTGTTGAGCTAGCACTAATTTGAATAGTATCTGGCATTTCTTTTTCTATTTGACATCACCATAGTATTCCTAAAAGAGTATGTTTTACCCATTGGAAAAAAGAATTATTATTATTATTTTTAAACCAGAAAAGTACAGTGTCTGGTTTATGTGGAAATATTAATTATTCTTTTTGATATATTTCTCACTATGGCATGTGGGTGTGATACACTGAAGTTTACGGTAGTTTATTTTGCTACTTCCATCCAGGATAACCATAGGCACTGATGTAAGAGTAAAGCTGTTATGGCTTTTGTTTACTTGCTTTTTATTAAATATGTTAGCTGCTTGTTTTCAGATCGGTTTTAGCTATTTACTGCTTTTTCCTAAAATGATATTTTGATGCTCTTTCCCTCTGGTGTTGCTCCTCATGGTTTGCTGTTTATTGGAGTGTAGGGATCATGGTGAGGATACTGATCTGTGTTGGCCTTTTTTCTTTCTTTCACGTGGTCATTTCGATTTAGCCATCTGTTTGTCTAATAGTGGGAACTCTAAAGAAAGACATTTTCTTTTCAGCTCACATATGAATTGTACTTTCAGACAGTTTATTCACTTGCAAATACAAAGATTGAAATATAATTCTATAGCATTATGTATAAAATCATGAAAAATAAATTATGTTCCTCCAAAATATTTTCTTTGATGTTAGTCCTTTGTCACTGCTCCATTATTGATTCAAACTGTGGCATAAAGTGCATCTTTTTTTGCAATCACTGCTGCAAGTGAGCAAGAAAAAGGACCATTTTTATTCTACTAATTTTCTCACAGCTAATATCAGGAAAAATCCCTTTGATAAGTGCCCTTTATCCAAGGATCTCAAATACTTTGCAAGATGGTTTTGTAGCATTGTTGCTATGTTGTTGCTATGTGGTGTTGATTGGGAGGAGTATGGGCAGAATACATCTCCTGGAAAGTTGCCTCATGCTGAGGACTGCACAGTGAGTCCATACAAGCGTGCAAATAGAACCTATATAATGACTCCTGTTTGTCCCCTGCCCCAACTTGAGCTATCTGATTTTTTTTTCTCTAACATTCAAAATAAATCTTCAAAGCTTCAACGTCTGAAACTGAATGGGAATAAAATATTTTGTTCCCACTCTGACCGAATGATTCAATGGGAAAATAATGAAGGTCTGTAGGCAATGGCTTCAGTGAGTAGATGAGCCAGTAAACACGGTTTGGCCAGATCTCCATTGTATTCCCAGGTTTTATTCTTTTATTGCTGTGGAAGGCATGGTCACCTTCAAGTGACCCAGGGAAGAAGGTTACTCCTGGTAACCTCAACAGATTTATCTGTGCAGGAGCTGGCCATGTGGTGTTATAATGAGGGCTCCAGGTTCTGAAGAGGTGCCATAGGTGAGTTTGGCATCTACAAAATAGCAGGGAGTAGACAGGGCAGAGGCTGCTCTGCAGGATACTCCTGACTCCTTTCTCCTGTAGGCTGGAACATCGTCATTTCCTGGGTTCCTCTGGGAGTCTGAGGTGGGAATGCTCTGTTGACATCTCTCTGGAGAAACCCCACCACCAAGTTCTGGATGCTGACTTTGCTCATAATTGCGCTCTGGAGGAGCCAGGCTTACTCCTTTGACTGTGGAGGAAAACAGTGCAGTCTGCCAAAATTAGATGTCTAAGTTTTGATTGGCATGAATATCATTAGTGCTGTCAACTTAACTCCTTTAGTAGTGTCACTGCTGAACAATCTGGGTGAATCTGTTTCACATTTGTATTCTATTAACATGTATCTTTCTAACCTGTTTACTGTCTCATTATTCCCCCAGAAAGATCTGTGGTTATTTTCTAGCACTGCACTTTGGAAGACATCTTGACATTATAGCATGGTTCACTTAAAATTTTTGTTCTTTGTAACTTTTTAGCCCTCTAGCATAATGTCTCTCAAACTGTGGATTCCCTTCTGATTTCTCCAGGGTAAAAGGGTGGGAAAAGATGTCTGAGACTCCACTACTGCAAATACTTCTGCTCGTAGTTACTTCTGCAAGTAATCCCTTTGAAATCGATAGGGAATGTTCCCAGTAGTAAAGTTAAATAGCCTGAAATGTCTTGAGGAATAAAGCCTAACTCTGGGAAAGATTACAGAATGTTGTATGACTTCATTATGAAAGGCATCACCACAAAAAAGGAGCTCCATCTTAAATAGCCACTAATGAACGTAATGCAGTAAGTCATTTCATAAACTCTATGATATTTTAATTGTTCTTTTTACACTGTATCAATATTTTTTATTAAGACATCAGCAGAAATATTCCAATTTTATAATGATGTTTCTTTCAAGATAAGTTATGCTTGACCTTTGATACATTCTACTGTTTTCTACCCTTGCGAATTAGTTCCTGTGGCTGTTTGTTTCCTATCCATTGATATTACTTCATTCAGCTACACTTAGGACAATTCCTTCCTGACCCAATCAATATCAACTGTTCTAGTGGGTGTATAGCTGTGCTATCTAATAACATTTTTTTTTTTGAATTAAATAAATGACAGAAGTGTTTTACCATTTTTTTTTTAAAAACCAAATAATGAAGTAAATAACTATACTCTGAAAAGCAGTTCTGGGTCAGGACCTCGGTAAATTCAAATTTAATCAACAAGGCCAAATTTAGTCTGGAAGCACATTTGTAAACTTCAGATATATGGGAGTAGTTTTTACTGAAGTTAGGATTTTGGCCTGCTTTTTCACAACAGTTCATGTTTAATGTACTTTCTTCTTTTTGATAACATAAATTTTCACTAGCCACAACTCTTGGTCTAAATTACTCTCTTGAGTATTTAGAAGGCTTTGCTTGCTGCTGGGGAGAAAAAAAAAATTGGCCCACATTGTTCATTAATTTATGTGAAATCATAAGATGAAAATAAAAAAATCTCTTTCCAAAGGCTTCTCAAAGGCTGAATCATGACTTAGTTTAAATGTCCACTTGCAGAGAACAGAGCCTGAAGCATATGGCTGAGCATACCTTTTTGCCTAGAAAATGCAGCTGTAAAATGCTGTTTTCTAGCTGATGGAATGCTATTGTGCAACAGCTTGTAGTTTGTGTTTGAAGCCACACATTTTCATTATACAAACCTGAAGGAAGCTAGACAATTTGTGAAGTTAAAGGAAAAAAGTTATATGCTATTTTTAAATAGATGTTTCTATAGTGTGTATTCGACAGCCTATAGAAATATAGTATTACAAAACAGAGGTGGCAGATATGTATGAGTACCATTAAACAGAATTTTATAATGAAAATTTTGTCTTATGAAGGTGAAACTTTTAGATCATATTAAAATTCTAAATTTTTTATGCATAGCAATCAAATGACCTCTCCATATTGCCACATAAAGTATAGATTTAAAGTTAAATGATCCAGTCAGCCATTTAGCATTTTCTTAGGGTCATTTTTTTCCCCAATAACCACAGATGTTTACATATGGTTCCTATTGTTTCTGTGTTGTATTATTTACATTTTAAGAATTGAAGAAAGAATGACGCTTTTAAAAACTGTTTTTAATAGCCTTTGTTTATTTTTAATATGTAGTGTTCCAGGCTCTTGCTCTAATGATTTTTTTTCACACTGCATTGATAATTAAATTCATTCATTTTCCTGGCTGCACAATTCTTTTAAATAAAAAGTTATGGGTAATAATACCTATTATGTTGGAAGTACAGAGGAGAAAAGGGCAGATCTGTAGCTTTTAGTTCAAGGAGATCCAATGGATTATGGAAGTTACGGGTTTAAATAAAATTAGAAATCTTGATTCCTTTAATCTACACTATAGTAATGATCTTGCTTTTTTTTTGTTTGTATTTTTTTTTCTGATGCTACATTCCGTGTAGAGTTTTTTCCAGTAAAACAAGAGCTGCAGATACGTGATATGTTATCCATTTCAGGATACTAATTACCAGTAATTTTAGCAAAGGCACTGAATGTGGGTCCTCTTAGATGACTAGAGACTGTGTGTTGCTACCTCCTAACGTATACATGGCCTCTTCATGGTCCTCAACATCTCCCTATAAGAAACCCCTTAAAGTGATTTAATGTCAATAACTAGGGGAAAATACTGTGAGGATGTGAAACTGTGGTAACATAAAGTACATGAGGTCGAAAATTGCTCAGTTGTGATCTTACCTATTTGCTTATATATCCTCTGCAATTTTTATCTATTTCATGAGATTTTAGGTTTTGCAATTTTTAAATTATGCAAAAGGGGTTTAATACTTAATTACTAACAGTGAAGGCAATCTTAGCATCATTTTTTTGTTGTGTTTGCAGAGCTTGAGCAAAAAAACATTATGTCCATTTGGCAAATATGTGGTTTAGTTGTATTTTAAAAAAAGATCGGTGTAAATGAGTGAGGATTCATATAATTTTGCAAAATTTGTTTTGCAAGCTGGTATATCACCAAAGTGTGTATTAAAAAAAAAAAAAGAAAATTAATTTTGAAATAGTGATAAAACAGAAGTTATTTTAGAAGTGAGAAAAATCTCCTGTCTCTTTATCTTTTGCATTTTATTTGTATCTTTTTTCTTGATAGATTCTGTGTCAATGAATTCTGTTCTAAGTTTAATAGGGCTGATAAGAGTCATTGGAGTGGAATTGAGGAAGTCTAGATGGAAACTTGGGAAGGCATCACTTCTCTAATTTGTCCCCAGGCAAATTAAAAACAAACAAAACCCACCAACAACTGGGCAAATTATTAAGGACGTACACTTTGCCTATCCAGCTCTTGCTGGATTATTATGGAAAATGAGCCTTATCCGTAGGAATAGGGATAACCCTGCTATATATATATACTGTTGCTAAGTACACCCTTTGAGTGGTGTTGTTTTTCTTATGGACATTTAAAAATAATTGAGATAAAAACCAAAATAAATAAGCTTGTTTGAAAACTATGACCAAAGTACAAGTTTAGCTTGCTTAGTTTACCAGGGAAGCTCTAATATGTCTACATGCACGTGGAGGTTAGGTCTGATTGCAAGAAGCCCAATTATTCAGTAGTAATTGTGTAAAAAGTTTAGCAAGTTAGGAAGTGAAGCTAGAAAAATTATAAGTAGACACTTGTTTTTCTCTCTTTCCTCTCTCTTCGGGAAATTAACCACTGAAAGAGTTTATAGACCTGTCTTATAGTTGCAACCCTCCACTACAATAGGTTAGTCTCCCCCTCCCATATTCAATAATGACCTCAGTCTTATTCTTTTTGGCTTCAGAATAGCTTCAGTTCTGTCCTTTTCCTCACACGTTATATCCTCTAAGCTCATCATTGTAGGTTTCTTTCCTTGTATTCAAGTCCCAAGCTAGGTAGGAGGTTGTGTATGTTATGGTGACTTGGAGCTCACTGGGCAAAGTGTGCATGGTGTCAGAGCACTTGGCAGGCGAGTGCTGCCATCAAGGGTATTAGTTTGATGTCTTGTGTGTCTTCTAAGCAGTTCGTTTTTATTAAACCTTTAAATCTTTGTCTTTGAGGTTGGTATATGAACACTGGTAGAAGCTAGCCAACAGATTATTGGAATGCAAAGAGAAAATGGAAGGAAGACGAGAGGCAGAAAATACAACAATGTAGGAGTTATTAGTGAGGTGGTGTTACTAATTACAGGTGCAAATGATTCAAAATCAGTTTTTTTTCTGTTTCTGGAAACAGGTGCCCTCCCCCAAAACATAAGATCCCCCCAACCTACCAACAGTCAGTGTAGATGGTGTTAGGAAGTATTTTGTCTTATTTAATCCTTCGAGAAAATATCTAGCCTCTTGGCCTGTATTATCTTCCATGGGTAACATCACTCTTGAATACAGAATAGTGCTTAGTGCACCTCATGAGACACCTCCCCTTAGTGGAGTTTCATCATTAAAAGACAGTTTGGAGGTCGTCTTTTCCATCCACATTCTTGCAGATCTGGTGAGGGTATGAAAGATAACACAAGCCTGTCTTCTCACTTCCTACTTTCCTCGCCTGTGGAGGACTCGTGATCTAAATTTCTCCCAGCACAGTATTCCATCAGTTTTAGGTGTTGACCATTGATGATGAAAATGTGATCAGGCTGGATACTGCTACCCAGCCATCTCAAGTTTTACAAAGACAAAATAAGAATACAAGGTCCTTGCTAGAGATTAAAGACTAAAAGTTTACATTATTTCAAGAGTTGAAAATGTTTTGTTCCTGGCGTTTCCTTTCTCAACATATATCTGCTTCCTGTATTGTCTTCGTAATTCTAACCAAGCATCTCATAACTTTTCATATGTACCTGTAATTAGCGTGGATGTTCCTGCCTTCAGTATCCTTATTTCTCAAACTTGTTAAGAATGAAAGAATAACTCGAAGGAGATCTGAGCAGTAGTCACTGATCCCCAAGTTGAACGCAATAGGATCTGTACCAGTGTCAAGTGCCAACACTGATGTATTTGAAAAGGCGAAGACTGAGATGCCGTATCAGACACTTCTCCTGTACTGAGAAACAGGATACCTGTATGTTCTCCCTACTGACTAAGGTCCATCACAAAGGGAAGTCATGAGGGAGCACAGATAATCTTTTTAACTCATCTGCTCATGCGTTCTAGTATGATGATCTCCTGTCTCAATTATTTGTGCTAGACATGCCTGAGTGTTTCTTTCAGAGATAAAGACAAGGGTATTACATTCAGCTCCTGCTTCTGCTCATGTGTTGGTGTAGATAATGAACTCCCAGTTGTTGAATCTTTGAGTTTGTCAGAAGTTGTTAGTCAAATCCTGTAGGAGTACTGAAAGCATTCCTCACGGAAGTCTGGAATCAAAGTAGGTTTTAATCAGCATCATCAAGTTGGATGCATGGTTCCTGTTTGGGCCCACTTCTAATGAAAAGCTTACGAATTACAAAGTCAGCCAGAAAGGGAAAGGACGAGTAAGAGGAACTGGTCTCAGAAACAAGGAAAGAATCAGAAACAGAAAAATTGAAGCTCATTTTTAACACATTTGTTGCAGTGGAACTCAGATTATTAAGTAGTCTGATGTTGAACAATTCTGTTAATAGTGGCAAAAAAGATTTCTCCAAATGATACATTGCAAATGAATGAAATGAACTGAAGTGAGTGTCTCCTTGGAACGCTATGAGAAATTTGACTTCTTGGGTAATTCTAACAGGAAATTTGACTTCTGTATAAGCGACTGTTATCGCAATTCCAAATGTGCTTGAGGTTTGGCTGACAACTGTGTATGAACAGTTTCTTTATGTACATGCATATTGTGCTTAGGAGGGTGAGAAAGCTGAAAATCATAGGTAACTTCATTACTGATTTTGCATTTGTTTTTTTTCTGATGGCTGAAACTGGTACATACTGTATAGGGTCATCGTCTTGGGAGTTTTCTTAACAATACCTTACAAGAAAGCAGTCGTACTGCACGAAGTTTGTAACAATTCAGAAAAAGAACATACTCTATGTAGTGAGGGGTGGCTGTTGACTTCCTGTGAGCATAATCTACACTCCTCCAACACACTGTCAAGATAAAACAGATGAGTATGGAAGGCAGATTTGTTCCATCCGGACCTCGTGCATATGTCCATATTATACATCCATGCTAATTACAGGTACATATGAAAAAGTACCTGTGATGAGGTATGAGATACCTGGTGAGAATTACTAAAGACAATACACGTAGCGGATATATTTTTGAGAAAGAAAATTCCAGGAAGAGAACTCCTGAAATAATGGAAACTTTTAATTTTTACTCTAGCTATGACATTGTATTCTTATCGTGTCATTATAAAACAAGAGATGGCTGGGTAGCAGTATCCAGCCTGATCACATTTTCATCATCAATGTTCAACACCTAAGACTGATGGGACACTGCTGGGAGGAAGTTAAATCATATATCTATATATACAGTTGTTTCAAACTGTGCTTTGCTACTTTATAAGGAATTAGAAGTGGTTTTAATTCAGATGCCAAATATCTGTTACGGAGCCTTTTGATTCTTGTGAAGATGTGGGGAGATATGTATTCCTCTCTGCACCCTTTTCTGTAAATAATATTCACGTGCTCTGCAAAGTTTTGTGTGGTCTAAAATTATGACATCTTGTGGAATGTAAGGAAATTTTAATCTATTGTTTTGACCTGTCCAGAAGAGAGGGAGCAAGGACTGGACAACAACAGATTGCATTCAACAATTCAACATCACTACCTTTGCTGGAAGGTAAGGGCCCATTACTCACCTCCTCCTGTAGTATATCATGCACGGGAGAGAAAGTCTTGCTAGAGGAGATGGAGGTCTCTCATATTGCCTGCAATTTTCTTGACAGAAAGAGCTCAAGGTGTTCTCAGTTTCTTCCCTCACTATGCAGTTAAAGGTCTTTTTTGAATCTGGCGTTGGCTTCTATCGAGTGGAAAGGCTAAGGGGCCTCTAGTGTCCATGCGGGAAGCCCCACTGGCTACCTGCCTGTGAGCTTGTGCACAGCATTGGTATAGATGCTGTGCTGCAGCCTTAGCATTCCTCTCAGCCTGCAGGAGATGCCCTGCTTATAGGGTGCTTTCCATTGAAAAACAGTAAGTTCCTTGAACAAAAAGAAGTCTGTTCCTATTTTGTAGGGTTTGTAAAATCTAAAGTACCAGGGTCGTACTTCACAGTACTGCAAATATGCTGTAAAAATCCTCTAAGTTTGCTTTGTAGAAAGTTATTAAGGCTTAAAAGGAACATGCTGGAGAATTGTTTGTGGATTTAATATAACTCAGTACCTTTTCCAGGCTGAAATGTGATTTTATGTTACGATACATTTGTGAAAACTCGGTTTTGGTATTCAGTGTTATGTCTATCCTAATAAATAGTTATTTCCCTGGTTTCTTCAACAAAGAGGAATAAGAGATGGGAAGAAAGTATCCAGTTGGTGGTAAAATTACAATGTAGGCACACTTACAAGAACCGAATTACTACCAGTCTTGCTTCTTTGATGAGGGAATTTTTTTGTAGATTAGTTTATTTTTGTACTCTTGCAGCAGAAGCATGCAGAGCAAACTATACTGCATCCTTTCTGCATTAATAAGTAACCATTACGCGTGTTTTTGGTTCTAATCACTTATGCAGACAAAAGCAACTCTAGTAAGGAAACTGTTCATATTGAAGGTATTTTTGTTACTGACTGCAGGTGAGGGATCTGTATTCTGTGCCAAGTGCTATCTTTTCCTAATATTTCTCATACTTGATATGTGTTCCAGTGAGGTGGTGTTTCAGTGCATCTCTTTCTTCACAATTTCTCAACTTTTCTTTGTGAGCAATGAATGTCAGTAAAAAGGGCAAAACCATCCCCCAGCAAATTAATCTACTTAAATCGGGAAGATATATGGCAATGCTATACTTTCTAATATCTAGAGCCTTTTTGCAAAAGTTAAAGGAATTCGATGATTCTATGCATAATATATAAATTTGCTTTATGTTAGTGTAATGCACTGTTTTGAACAAGAAAGTATCAAATTCCTCTCATTTAAAGTATTTGGCTAACAGGCCGTTAAAATTATTATTACATCAAAATATACTACCAGTTAGCAGTTCATGATTAGAATCCCATGGTTTATACTCAGTTTGTGTATGTCTTTTTTTTTTTAAAATGATAAATAGTTGCTTATTTCAGCCTTAGAAATACTGTGAGCATGATGAGCAGAAAGATAAACGTTCTTTGTCTAAGAAGCAACGTATTGTTAGTAATATGAATGTCTTATCCTTTACCTTTATAATTCTAATAAAGAAAAGTTGTGAATACAGTTGATAACTGAATTTGTCCAATGAATGTATTTTACTTACATGCATACTGTTCTAAAAATACAATTTTAGCTATCTTAAGGCTTTGGAAATAAATTCTCTTCCCCAGTTTTGCATGATTTTTATAAAATTAGGTCAAAGTAATTTTCAGTTGAAAACAATAGTTTGTCGTATCTACAACATGTCTAGCAAATTTATAAATCTAGTGTTCATTTGAGTGAAGTTCCAAATCATAATGAATCGTTTAGACAGCATCATCATCATTTTCCTACAGGTGCAGCTGTGGAAATCACTCACTTCCATCAAAAGCCTGTCAAGTTTCACAGCACTGCAGTTTTTACATTTGGGTTTTGCTGAAATTAACAACAACAACAAAAAGACAATTCTCTAAATGTCTTTACATCTCTTCTGCCTTTGGGTGGTGCTTTTGAGCAGTGCTGCACTGTTGTTTCTGTTCTAAGGATTTAACAGCATTCATATTTTTACACTTTATACTAACACTATTTCTTTTGTGATATTATGGAGTTAAAATTGTACTGTGTGTTTTAACACACATTACAGCAACCTCTTAAGGCAAAAAAATTCATGTAAATGAGTTATGGGAAGGGAAAAGATTTGTGCTTCTTCATTCATTACAGAAACTATTATTGGGAAACAGGCATTTTCCTTTTGTGGGCTCTGTATGCTTACCATATCTTGAGCAATTTTTCTATTGATAATGGTTATCTTTTGAATGCTAATCTCAAAAGGCATTATAAAAGACTATGAAGGAAGAAAATGTGATTAATATAGGTTGCTTTAAATTATTTACTCTGTTTCACTTGTCTTTAAAATATTGTTGATGCAGCTAATCCATGTTGCTTTGCTAGCATCTGAAAATTAGAATAAACGAAGAAATTCCTATTATTGAGTTAGTGGTATTTCATATGCCACTGGCTTTCTAGGGCCTTCCTATAAAACACTGCAATTAAAATCCAGTAACATTCAATAAAAGTATAATATCAATCCCTTTGAAGAATTCTCAGTATACTAAAAAAGTGAAGTTATAGCTAGCTAAATCATTGGACTTTGTGAAGTCAAGAGACCGGGGTTTCTACTGTCCTCAGTCAGAGATGGAAAGAATCTCCAAGTTCCTACTGTATGTACTTGCAGGCTGACAGGTCTCTGTCTAAGTTAAGAAGCAACTTGTTGCCAGCAAAATCTTCTCAAAATGAAGCTGTATAAACCTAAATCCTGATGGGTTCCTGCTCTTTCCCTGTGACTGAAGGATAGTTTGAGTTCTATTAAGTTTGAGGGATACTTATTAGCTCATGAGAATAGATCTGTATTTTGCTAATGTTTTCTGTTGTGATATGTTTCACTTTCAAGTGTTTGTGAGCTTTCTGTCTTAATGTTAGTGCAGTCAATGCTCATGTAACTTTCTGATAAGAATTTTAAATGTCTTAGGCTACAGTAATTTTCATTGTTTAGAGTTAATGGAAAGAGATGCCAAGTCTTTTCCATTTTAGACTTCATTGCAAAGTCTATGAAATGCAAATGATTCTTTTGCTGTTTTAAAACGTTTTTAAAAATTATAAAAATGATGAAAAGATGATTTTTATTAATTGGTTATGCCACCTTTCCAGATAGGGTTGGAGTAGGATTCCTTTCTGTGTAAAGTTGAAGCCCCATCTTTTTGTATTTCCACTTACGGTACCATCCTGGAGAGAACAACTAGAAAAGCAAGGCTGGTGTGATTTCACCTCATATTTGAAACTACATGTATGCACTATAAAATTCCTCTTAGATAAACTCAATGTTTTCCTTTCTATTTATGATTAACCTCTAGAGAACTCAGATTTTTGTGCCTTTCTCTGCAATTAGGCAATGATGGCAGCTTTACACGGGGCTGTACTAAGAGCTGAGGAGGAAGCACCCACTAACATTACACTGGTTCATCTGTATAAAGGTTTGCATGTTTGGGCTCATTTTTGCATTTGGCAATGCTGTAACACCAGTCCCATTCAGCAAGACAGCAGGTCTTTGTTTTGTGGCCTTGCTGAATTCAGTTTTGTGTTTAAAAGATCTTGCCTGTTTATCTTGTGTCTCACAGTAACAACCCTTTGAAATCTGTCTTAAGTGCTTTGGTTTACTTTTTTTTTTTTACTGCTCTTCAAGTGTAATCTGAAAATAATATCTGATTCCTTCATCTTCCCTAATGAAATATGAGTCCTTTATGCATTTTTTTAAATTGTCAAAATACGAAGCATCTGCTTGCTGTAATTCTTAATACTAAAATACAAGAAGTTTAATAATATCAAAAAGTACTTTGAAGAAAAATTTAGTGTCCATAAATCAATTAAACTAATGCATACAAAATATTCAGTAGTGTATGTGGCCAGACATTTCAAACATTTATGTTGTTTCAGAATGTATGCTGATGTATCAATATATCTTTCTTTTCTCCTGTTTTGGAAAGAGATTTGTGTGCTAAACTGATGCTGTCTCAATTAAAATGTGAGGAAGAGTTATTTTTTTAAACATTTTAAGACATTCATATAATTTTAGAAAAATAGTAACCAAAAATAATGGATTTCTCTAAGTAAATATTCAAAGCAGTTTGTCTTTTTTCAAAACCAAACCAAAACAAAAACAAAAAAACCCAACCAACCAAACAAAAATCCAAACCCCAAACAAACAAAAACCCTTATCAAAAGTACTACCTCTTTAACAGTGCAGTAGCATCCAGGTATGCTGGGATGTTAACAAAAGTGTTGACCAAGCAGAATGTGACTAGACAAATGTCTTCTCATTGTGTGAAGCATGAAGGCCGTGATAGATGATTTCAAACAACAAAGCGCAGCCACTGAGACAAAATTAGTGTTGTTTTAATTACCAGTGTCTGTAATGTTATCTATCCATAACTGTCTTGAAATAGACTGTCAACGGGAAGAACAGAAAGAGACTTGAGCTAATACTTCCACGTAGTATCCCTTATCTTTCTTAAGTCGCAACAGCATGCCTTTGTAAAAAGTGCTTAAAGCTTTCCTTGAAACATTCACTTATAGCTTTAGGAAAAAAAAAAAAAAAGTTCCGTGCTTTAAAAGAAGTGTCTTTTTATCTTTCTAAGAAAAGAAGTAAGCAGTTCCTATTAAATGCTATTTGGAAGTCAGGGTAATGGGTAGAAAATGGAACTTGGCCTGACATTCTTCAAGTAAAGTTTACACTCTGTGAGCTGTGTTTTTTGTCAGTCACAAATAGCGTTATGACACTAATAGTAAAGAAAATTCTTTATTCCTGAAATATCCTTGAGCTGAGATAGGGTGTTCTTCATATATTAGTAAGTGTATATATTGTGAAGATGAAGTATTCCTTACTTTCTGGGCTTGCAAGAGATGAAAGATAGGCCAGCTTTTGAAAATGGTCTATATGGCACATGCTACAAATGAGCAGGGAAAGCAATCGAGCTAATAGATTACAGTAATTATCCAATCTTTGGCTAGTTTGTATTGGCAAACTATAAATACAGTACACATTAGAACAAGGTGCTTACAGAATGTACATGAAAGGTCAATGTAATTTGCAAGTCGCTAGTCATTAGAATATGCTAAAAACCATTGCTTCAGGGCTCAGATTTTAATGATGAATACATTGATTATTAAGTAGCAGAGGAAAAATGTAGCAGAGCTACTGTAGTGTAATGATAGGTCGCTTTATTTTGGGAAGGAAATCAACTAAGCTTCAGAATGCATGCATTGAGAAATATAATTGCAGTGAGGAAAATTCCTCAGAGGAGCTTGGCACATATTAAAAGCAAAAACTTGAGACATGTTTGTGATAAGATTACTAATAAATCTCTGGTAAGTCTTAGACTCCTGACAATAACGCAGCAACAGAGCACTTCATCTTCTCCATGCTTTAGAATTTAAGATTGGTCACAAACAATCTAAATTACGACTGATACTAGGCAGATGCAGTGCTGCGCTGTGTTGCTCATCATAAATCTCCTGTTCCTTATATGCAAATTAAACTCCATTTTAAAAGATAATTTTTCACATGGTGATCTACTTTATTTGTGAAATGCTAGTGATTCTTAATGTTAGGAGGACCGTCTCGGGGGCTCAGAGTTATCATTGCTGAGAGAAGAGAAAAAGAGGGCTTGTTGTTTGGAATAATTTGGACATCAGTGTATGGGACGTTTCAAATATCTTATTAAGTTAGACACAGCACTAACACTGTAGTTTAGCTGTGGCCTTGTTTTCTTCAGCAGCTGCCTGAGCAACTTATCTTTGACTTTAAAGTTCTGTCTTGTTTATATCAAATCTTCAAGGTTCTTTAACTCTTACAACAATAGATCAGAATATAACCAAGCTGTGTAGACAAAAATGTTTGCCTTAATCGGCAAACAAAAACACCCCTTCAGCTCTTCATTTAAAACAGCAAGTTTATCTCCCTTCAGTATTTTGCAAACAGTTGCGTGTTTTTTGCGTGCTCTTTCTCTCTCAGGCTCATGCACACACAGTTATGTGAATGGAATATAAAGATTGTAGATTTAATTAATTGCTGTGCAGGTGTCACCAAAATAGGCCGTTGTTTTGTGAGAGCGAGGTCTGAAACACAAAAAAGTTTGTCTGCAAAGAAAGGAGGGGAATGAGTGTTATCAAGTTTTGATCATTTTTAAAGGAAATTCATATAATCTGTTTTCATGGCAAGACATTTTAAAATGCTTCTGTGAATCATAACTGGTGTACTGTAAAGGGAAATAAATGTATAACAGGAAAGTAAAAGCTTCAGATTTTTCCTTACCGAATTAGTTCACATCAAAACTGATCTTACACTTGGCATGTTTGATAAGTTGTTCTCAAAAATAACTCATGCTAAATTGAACCAAGCTATATGTACAATCTGAGACATGAGGATGGATAGGATTGAGAAGCACTTAGCAGAACATTAATCAGATAGGCCAGATTCTCTTTGGTATAACTTATTCTTGCTCCTTTGACACCACTGGTTTACATCACTTTAAATTCTGATCTGGCTAAGATGGCTTGGTCTGTGAGTAATGGTTGGTGTTGGTGTCAGCATTCCGAGTATTTTGTATTTCTTAGCAGCTGAAAGAAATCCTGTCTCTTGGTCACATTTTTAAAACCATCAGTGTGTTACAGCTGCAGGTTAGGAAAATATTAAAAAAAAAAAAAAAAAAAAAAAGAAAAGTAANCAGGTTATTGGTCTCACTGAGTGATTTTTTTCAGGTGGATATGTGGTTACAGTCACAGTAAATTTCACATTCAAAAGAAAATGAGCTGTGGTTTTAGTTCCCTTGTTCCATATTTGCGCTATTGAAACAGATACTGTAGTACATAGTGCTATGTAGTACGGTGATGCAAATTCATCAAAACATGCATTAAGGGGCAACAAGACACAAGGGTAAGGATATAAATATATTTTACAATTCTTAGCTTCCTATCATAAGAATAGTTCATGACTGAATGTAAATTTACAGCAGGTGCTTATCAAATGTGAAAATACTTGCAAATCAGAAACAAACTTTGGGACTATAAACGTATTTCAATGATAGTTCATACAAAGAATATGTTTGGTAGTAAGAAATAATGTTCTTAGTTTCTACATGATGCAAGTTGGGACATTATTTTTTGTGAAGAATTATAACATTTGTGAGTCAGATCCCCATGCAACAAAACCTATAATCCTGTAATCAGAATGCTGATTATTAGGGAACATATAATGACATAAGATATTATTTATAAGATTAAAAAAAAAAAATAGCAGCAGCATCCAGCGTAAAGAAAATGCAGTAAAGAGAAAGTACAGTTGAATCAGTTGATTTTACTGCTTTGCTCAAAACAGAAGTGATATACTAGCTATCAATCTTCTATTCTATGAGTTTTAAAGTACTTGATTAAAAAGTATTGAAGTAGGCTAATGTCTTGCTGTGCTTAAAAAAAGTTCTCTGACATCTGAAAGTAAGTTTTGAATGCCACTGTGACTTGGATGTATATACTGTTCTGGAATATTTTGCTCCATTAGAGTAGAACCCTATAAAATCTTTTGGGTTTGAGTGTAAGATGCACGTGTACAGACAGTAATTAGCCTGTTACAGAGATATTAATTAACATGTTAGATATGTTTTCTTTATTAATGAGAAATTCACACATACTATTTAAATTAATTTGTGTAGTTTGAAATTAATTTATTGTGGCCTTCAATGACCTCAAATCTACTAAGACAAAGCTGGAGTATTGTACTAACTGTTAAACCATTCATTAAACATTTTATGCAAATAGTGTTTGTTTATAAACAAATTAACTGCAAGGATTTTCAAAACAGGTGCTGTGTTGTGAATGCGTACTAAATGATGTGGTACTGAAAGAATTAATTAGACCTTCAGATGTAATTAGTTGCAATAATTTGCGTGATTAGCGGCTTGGTTAAGAAGTAAGATACACACATTGTAATGCATGGAAGAGTCACTGCAGTAGCTTTGTCTTTCATACGGTGAAGATGAGATTTCCTCATGTTTAGGAAATTTTTCAAAAAATTGCTGACATAGCTGGAGTTAATTGCCAAGTATCCTGTAGGGGGTAATGTTTTTTTTTTTCCCCCCACCCCCTTTTCCCCTTGGCTTGTTGCGATGCATATGAATTGGAAGCAATACAATTTGTTTGCACCTCAATGAATTTTTAAAACAGAAGGCTGTTAACCCTAGATCTTCAAGTCTCCAGAGGAAGAACCGATACTTAATATGTTCAGGGTTAAAAGATAGGCTATGATAAGCCATG
>VXAL01015502.1:74951-85717 GCA_013399475.1 Chauna torquata
TTTTCTCCCCCTTTGCAATCATAGTTCAGATTTTTCTTCTCTCATATCCAACGATGCAGTCAACCATTGAATGTCCATGAAGAATGCTTTTGAAATTGGCATTAGTCAAAACTCATTAAAAAGAAAGTTACGATTACTAATAATTTATTATTATCACACTCCCAGTTATGATAAAGGTACAATACCTTTGTGACTTGAAAGAAAGCTTTTTCATCTTGATAATGCCTTGATTCCTAGTGGCAATGTTAGAGAGAGAGTTTGAAATGAATTAATATAGAGATTTTCTTCTTTGTTTTACCTACTTGAAAAGGTGGATTGACAGTAAACCACAATAGATTCAGTTTTGTGGTCACTGGTGGAAGTCTCTATTGCATTGCTGTTTTAAAAGAAAAGGCTAAAGATTTTGTGCCTTGAGGCATCAAGAATGCACAAATATGAAAGTAATGTACACTTTGACAGAATTTATTGCTCTGACAATACCCTTTTAATATTGTTAGAAGCACACCTGGAAAGAGACCTGCACATGTGTTTTGAGAGAAGGAAAGTTCAGTAAATCAGTTAACAAGTAAACAGGTGCAATTAGTCAGCAGTGTAGAAGATGAGGTGATGAGAAGCTTCTCGGAATAACACACGTATGGCAAGTGTTAGAGGTGTTCTGTAGAGGTGTCCTATCCTCAGCAGATTTGGATTTAGGCTTTTTAGTACAGAACCTTGTTTCATCAGATTAAACTATAGCAGTTTGTAAGAGGAGCTCTGAGGAATCTTATTTTGTCCTAGGTGGCCATGGTCACATAAGAACTTATTTCATGCATTAATGTAATGATTCTGAGGCTTGCACTGGAGAGGACCTTCTTGTTTAAATGCTAAGCCTTGCTGTAGCTACCGATTTGTTTATGTACTTTTAAGTTTTTGCTGTATGATTTCAATATGATGAGTTGATATAGAGCTGCAAATCTGACAAAAGCAGCAAGGCCCAGCAGGAGGTCTCTGGTTAAATGGTGAACAAAATGATACTATATTTGGATTTGTGACTGGGAAGTATTAATGTTCACACATCCAAGTGAAAGTAAAAACCATGCTTTTTATTGCAAAGTCGATGTGGAACACAGTTTGTTTTAGGACTGAGGCAGAATATAAGTACACTACTTCTTTTCTACAACAGAATGGCTATTTTTACTCTTAGCACTTTTTAAGAAAGAAAGCATAGAATGGAAATGGAATAAAATATTAAAAATGACAAAAGAAGAACAAAAAGCATCATTAACTGCTGCACAGCTGCTGTGTGTGTGCTGTTGCGGGGATTACCCTTAATTACTATGGATGAAGTTTGCTGTCGTTGGTTCTTTGGATGCTTCACAATTGGTTTATTTTTAAAGGAGATGTTCTTTCTAGATACATTTTAATAGAATATGCAGCTGTTAGTTTCAAGGAAAGAAATCACTGTTTTAGTTCTGAACATGCTGACGATCAGTTGACAGAGTTGAGATGGGGATCCACTTGAATGTTTTTTTCCTTTAGTCTGTTTAGTTCAGTTCTTTCATTTTAACTGTGATGTTTGCAAAGTAGTCTTTAAAATGGGCTCTTCTGTATTGTGTTTGAATTTGAACAAAATTAACATTTGTATGTCATCAGTAGATGCAATGCATAGCTCAAGGCAATGAAGGATAGAAAGTCAAAGAATACGGGAAATTTGATTAAAATGAATAAGCAGTGGAAGGTCTTAAGGGTGGACATAGCTTACTCATTGATTTATTTGTATTGTTTCTTGAGGCAAGAGAAGCTAATTCCGTGGGATGTTTAGAAAATAGGCTTTAAATCTGAAAATAAAATGGTGTTTAAGTCATTGAAATTAGACACTGTAATCTGGAGACTTTCCTACTTATATTTCTTTGTCCTATTTCATAAAGGGGAAATACTGTGCAGGTAAATGCTCTTTGAGGGAACGTCTTTCCAATAAATTTTCATTGTAGCCGTTATGATGCAGGTTCAGTTGGATATCCACAACTTTGTGTTCTTTTATTCACTAGGAAGTGAGCTGTGGGGTAGAGCCCAGATTGCCAACCTGGCAATTAGCTGCTGTGCATGGCTTACCAAACATTATCATTCCATGCTGACCACTGTTAACCAACATGAACCACCTGTTTGCATGATACGTTACTGCATAGTATAATGTTGCTTCAGGAAAATTTTGTAGTTTGCTAGACCTCTGCACTCTTGTCTTTGTAATGCTTTGGCTCTTGTTTCTTATTTGTCTCAGTATTCTGAATGTTCTTGATACCAGCTTTTATATGTTCAAGTTTGCTGGATGGATTGGCATAGGTATCTTTTCAACACTTCAGAGACTTTGTCAACGTTTTCTTGGTGCGTCAGTGCTGGAAGTGTGAAATACTTCGCCTGCTAGTATTTTGCTTGTGTGTTCAGTTTTTACAAGAGAACCTTTAAATGAAAAATCACTTGATGTGGATATCCAAGACAAGGGACCTGCTGTACTAGTGAAAATCCTGTTGCTTAGTCAAATAAAGGAAGCTTCCTAATTCATTTACCTACCATAGTCATCTTTGGATTCAAAGATTAGTGTCGACTGATTGGTTTATACACCTTTACTCAATAGCTATTGACAATTTTTTTTTTTTCTCAAGGAACAGAACAAGGAAAGAGTTGCAAAGTTTGGATGTTTATCTGTGGATGTTTATTTCTGATAGGGATATTATTTCTGCTTAATCCCTTATGTAGTACTCTTAATGTTTGTATTCTTAAAGTAGGAGCACAGAGAATACAGGTGCCTAGTGGACCCTGAAAACTTTTTTTATCTATTGAGCAACTCCACGTCCCCTCACCCCAATAGGACAAAAACCAAACCAAAAATAAAAACCCTAATGAATGTGGTTGTTTTTCAGTGTTAATTGGGGAAAATTTGAAAATTCTACTGTGTTTGTGGAGGAGCCAGGGCTATAACACTGCCCAGATGAGTCCTTCTGTTTTCCATTTAATATTTAATTCCAAATCAAGACAGCTTAAAACGCTGGACAACTAAAATTATTAAGTAGACTATCCCCTCCAAACATTAAATGATCTTTAATGCCAGCCAAATGTAAATGACCTGTTGAAACTCTTACATGAAGAATGGTGTCAAGTGTACTGCTTTACATTTCTTAGAGAAGTGCAGCCTTGGAGTTGGGGAAATGACCTCCATATCTGCTGTTTCTTTGGCTTTAGTGTTTTTAGTATTCTAATATGTATAAAGAGCTTCTTACACTTCAGACTCCTCTCTCAGCATTGTGAATATCGCACAATACACTGAACAGCCCTACTGAGCTGTGTGAAAGGCAAGTATGTTGTTATTCCAAGGGAATATATATTATGCCCATTTATAAAGAGCAGCTGAGCCAGAAAGCTGAAGTGACTTGAATAATTTCTTGTATTCAAATCAATGAGGAAGTCATATCATTGTTCCACAATACAGTAAGTGCCAAATTTCATCTAGTTCAAACTTTTTTTTTTACATCTATACGCTGGTTCTATGTGGGACAGTTTCATAATCTGAAATGTACATGATTCTGGGGAGGTTTCTTCTGTAATTTTTTTTTTAATTCGCCAAATCTAGGAGGACAAAACCCCCTTAAATTCTGATATTAAAGGTTGTCTAGCTCTTTTAATACTTCCTTTTGGGATTGTTGTGAAACCTGGAATTCAGATTTCAGAAGCTTAATTGCTAAATCTTGATTTCTTTTTCCACTGGTTGGCAAAACAGGCATAGTATTAATGTGTGTACTAGTTCTGTATGACCAAGGAATTATATATTTGAAACTCATGATATTTTTTCTTAAAGCAGATTGGTGGCATTTCAGTTTAACAACAGTTGACTCTTTGAAAATCCATAAACACTTTCCAGATACATTTTGATTCTCTGAAAAACGGCTGTACTCCAATACAGGTCATCACTCTAAGAACAACCCTCACAACCTGGGCTTCTCTTTGTATCCCTATATCGTTGCCACAAAAAAGGAAAATGACTCAAACCCAAAACATGTTTCTTCGAAAGGAAAAGCGTTCCTCCAGTACGGTTTATATTCTGTATACATCCATTGTTGGTTATGTCAGAAACACCAGACATGCTGGGGACTTCGCTGTTTCAGTGACTGACATCAGTGTAAAATTATCAGACCAATGTGGCATTTAACTTTCTTATACAGATATTATGCATACAAACAGATGGCCTTTGTTGGAGTGTAACACAGTTTGTAATGAAGCTGAGATGATTCACAATCTAATTCTATCTGTTAAGAGTCCTCAGATTTGTAATTCCGTTTTCAATGAAATTATTTTGCGATGAATTCTTCAGTTTAAAATAGTTACTTTACCATAAGAAGATTCTACTCTGCAAAATGTTCTGTGTGATATCACTGTTTTTGATAAGCCTTGTATATATGGCAGTACTTGAAATCCGTGTTTGACTCCTGTTACTGTAGGTTTACTGTGCATTTATTGCTCTGTTGGAATTTTCCATAAGCAGAGGATTTTATGCTCAGAAACCATCATTAAACAATCCTGTAATTCTTAAACATACAAGAAAAGCTGCAATCATTTTTTTCCAATGCACCTTTAACCCTGGCTCTAAATGGTGTACCCTAGCTAGCCAAACTTTTTTTTTTTTAAATTTCCTGGATTGCTAATGGTACAAGCTTCACCAAGAGTCAATGTCAGACAGCCATTGGCCACAGGCTACCAGCAGGTGGCTGGTGTTTTTGAATTTATTTTTGCTTTTAGTGAGACTCAGTACCGACAAGCTTGAAGTATAGTGGCTGCTCAGAGGATGTATTCTCATTATTGCTATACAGTCAAAATCTCTGAAAGTGTTAGGGAAACATGGCAAGCCTAATCTGTTACCAGATTGAGTGAGGTTTTTCCTGTATGAATGGCAGCTTTGAATTGGTCTAAATAAGGCTAAGGTTTAGATGGGTGCTCTGAAGTTAGGGGGTAGGAACTCTTGGTATCCTTATGAAGGTAAACCTGCCCTGCCAGCTGGAGTTTGGATAGGGAGGCCAGGGAGAGGAACACTTTATACATGCCCATTTTATTTCTTCCTCAAATATCTGCAACAAGTCAAAACTGAAGACAGGTTGCATGGTGAGATAGGCTTTTATTTGGACCTGCTTTGTTTTTTTCACGTAAGCACACATAGTTTCAGGGATCCTTTCAGTGTTGCTTGGTGTTGACTCTGTCAGTGGCACGAAAGGAAGACATTTTTGGTTTAGGAATTGACAGGAGTTTGGGGAGAGAAGTTTGTGGTCTGAGAGTACAATGATGAGTAAGTGAAAATGCATTGTGACCTGGCATCCTTTGAATGAGGGTGAAGAGGCTGTCAAAAGTAGGGGTGTTCTTTCAAGGAAGACAACTCAGTGCTTGTCTGTCAGGTGCAACCAGCTCCCACTGAGCACACTTTGGCACTGGGGTGTGTGCACAGGCGTACTCTGGTGACTGTGGTGCTGTTATTGGTATATTGGGGGCATAGGAAAATTCAGGCTGGAAGGGACCTCAGGACGTCTCTAGTCCAACCTCCTGGGGAAAAAAGAGAATTAAATATAACATTTTTCAAGACTGGCTGATCTAATGACCAGAAAGAACTTGTTTAGCATTCTGTTTATAACTTCTTTGCACAGATATGCTGCAGTTTTTTGCAGTAGCTGTTTTGTAGTCACTGAAGAGTTCATTTCACATATACCACATTTCTGTTTTTTGGCTTGGAAATGAAACGTGGAAGACTTGAGGAACTGAAGCCAACTCATCTTATGTCAAGATGGTTGGAAACTCCCAGAAAATAAGGGATGAGGGGAAGACTGAGGTATTCTGAGCTTTTGTTAAGGATAGTCCCAGGTACTCAGGAAAAGAGCAGTAGATATAACTGACTTCAGATTCTTGGCTGAAAAAAAACCTCACAGTAAAATAATTTTCTTTGGGTGTTTTGCATCATTATTTAACCACAAATATGAAATCGTTTAGTTTGCTTTCATTGTTTTGCTTAAATGTAACAAATGGAAGTGATTTCATAGTTTCAGTTGAAATTAAGCTGCGTTTGTTTTTTTCAGTTGAAAACCAAACCAAACCAAAAAACAAAAACAAAAAACACAAAAACCCTATCTATTTGCAAAGCACCCATCTATGACTCCTAACATTCTCCCTTAAATATTGCAAAGGACATGGCTTAAAATTAGAAGTATCAGGTTGAGATTTCGCGATTAGTGACTGAACAGAACCCCGGGGAGTTTAACATAAGTTTTGACTAGACAGAAGTTTTCCGGAGTTGAGGTGCATATCCACACATCGCGTTTTAAATTCAACTATGATGAATAAGATCATTTAAGTGTAACCCTGCCAACAGCAAAATGTAAGAACCAATATAAAAATAGTGGAGAAAATTACTCTTAATATAAAGAAAGAGAGAGGAGTACCATATTCTTCAGCGGAAATTTGGGATACAAGATGGAAGCACTGTAACTGGAATTTAGCCAATCTACAGTTGAACAGTGTTTATTGTGAAAAATATATTGTCAACATTTGAATATTTGTGATAACAATACTAGTGATTAAAAGAACCATGGAAATATTTAATGAGCCCAGGTCATCACATCCACAATTTTATGTCTCACTGCAAGGTTAGCATTGTCAGCAACAGTAACAATATTGTGTTTGTCAACATACTAAGATATTAGTTCAATGCAAACAAGGTAAAATTAATCCCCAGAATTTGAAAAAATAGTGCTTCTGCAAGATGAAGATGTACTTTACATATCCTCCATGCAAATAAGTCTTGACCAATTCTAGTGGAGTAAGGAGGAGACCGATACTGAAGTATTATGCCTATAGTTGTTTTTATTGGTGTGGATGTTTCTGACATACGTTTTGAGCTAATTTGCTATATGAAAAAGTGTTTAGGAAAAACTATTGCTAGAAGAATTAATTGCAGGCTTTTACTGCATATACCAAATCAAACTTATGTTAGATTTTTGTTTTTGAACTTCTGTATTACCAGAAGTGAAGTACTTCACTTCTAAAAATGAACATAAATTCAGGTTTGGTATAAACTGTGGTTAATCCCCTTGATTTCTGTGAGATTGCATGAAATTTCAGTTGAGAGAACTGTGCCCACTGTATTCATCACATTCCACTTTTCTGTTCAGGTTCTTTATAGTGTCAAAGTTTTGGATACCTTATGTTCTAGTAGTATTATGCTCAAAATTAAAGTGGATGTTCCCCTGGTAGGCATTTTACATTCAAACAATTTTTATATTGCTATAAATATTTTGTATCTTGGAAATGTTTGCTATCGTGGAGATCACAATTTTTGTGCACTGAATTTGCTTCGGATGATAGAGAAATTATAGGCTACAATATGTGATCAAACAGCAATGTGGAAAGCTTAAATAGAATGCGCCCTAAGGACAAAGGCTGGTTAAGACTACAGGGGATAGAATAAATGGGAGTTTTAGTAAAGCTATCTCTGATTCCAACAGATAAATTATGCTCTGCCTTTTTTGTATCTCTTTGGGACTGTACTACATAAATTATGACCAAATATAATTTAGGCTTTCAGCCTATATTTCTGAACATCCATCTTGTACATTTTAAGTACAAAATTACCATTTTGCAGAAGTATAAAATTGAGACAAATTTTTTCATCTGTGCATTTAACTTCTGCATACTTTATAGCAGCTAAAGGGTTAGAGAGGACCTCATTACTATCCAGAGGGTGATGTTAGCCAGACGATTGTGTAACTGTGTTAAGATCTACGTAAACGTGAATAAAGTTTGTGGGACAGAAGTGTGGAATTATATGTTGTTTCAGAATAGGTATTGATTATAGATTTAAGTAATAAGCAACATGCTTTTCTGAATAAAAGGCAATCCTTTCTAAATCGAAATTATTTATCAATTACATTTAAAAAGTTATATATAGAATTCCTTTTTTAAAATACAGTTACAGTCAAGTCACCTGAACTTTGGCATACATATGCCCACAGATTACAGGCCACAAATGCGTTTATGAGTTCTCAATTTGCAGTGGAACATCAGTGTGTGTATATGAATAAAGCAATAGATCCTAGAAGCCCTATTTTCTATTGCTCAAACACTACGTTTTGTAGCTTGGATCTCTGTATAAAATCAACTGAGAACTGTATACCTCATTTCTCCCATTACAGTATGTGATATTGTAATACTATCTGGAATTCTAAAATTAGGAATAACCACAGGGTGCATCCTTGGGGTGAATGCATGTCTTCCACAGGGGATAGAATGGGGAAAAAAAGATGAAACTCCTCCTTTGAGGAAGGCAAACTCACAAAAAATTTATATTTTTGACAGAGAAGCACAATTTAAAAAAGATCCAAGATAGCTTTAAATAATATGCCAATATCTTGCAATGATAATGCTAGAGGAGTTTTTGATCCATAATCACGGAGAACCGTCCCTCCAGACCTGATATAACTTTTTCTGTATTAAGAATAAGACACATCTAGCACTTTGCAGATGCACATGAGAATTACACCTGCAGTGTACAAAGGTTTGAAATCATAAGACCTAGGTAGCAAGGGTAGCTTTTTTGTGTGTATATTTGATGACTATGGCTTTAGGAACTCAACGCAAACTTTCATGATGTGTGAAAATGTGATCAGAGAAAATGTCTCTTGTAGAGGTACAAAGAATAATAGTGCTGAAGAACAAAATCTCCCCCCCGCCCCCAAATACAGTAGGCCAATTTTTTCTCTGTTACAGATTTCCTATCCATTTACTTGGAGTTGCTTATATGTACAGTGTTTTGCCTTTACAATGTTTACCTTTTTCTGTAATTGATATTCCATTTAAAGCCACTAGCATTCACTAGACTGCTGGCTTTCCCTGCTTTCTGCGTAAGTAGAGGGAATACGGGAACTCAAGCAGTAATGCTAATTGCTTATAAAGATTTTAATGACAATCACTTTAACTGATGGCAGAGATTAGTCTACTATCGCAGACACCATCAAAGGCAGCACCAATAGCTTGTCACCTTAACTTCTGTAAGGGGAAAAAAAAGGTGTTTCTGTTATCTACATAAAATGGTGGAATATTTAAGTTTGAAAAGTGTGAGAATGGCAGTTTCAGTTGTAACTTTCAGCTGTTCTGCGAAACAAACAAACAAAAAACCAAAACAAACCCAAGAAGTAAATTGAATAAAAGAATAACAACAACAGAAACTTCTACATTCTTCTCCTCCACCATTTAACCTTTTGCAACATTTTCTAGGGAGGAAATTCAACANCTGGGGTCACTGTCAGATTGCTGCTGCACAATTCCTACTTTCTGTGACAGGACAGACCATGTGTCTCTGCATTGTCTTTAATAGTTACATACACTTTTGTGAGTCTTTGTCTCCTGAAATTCTCTTGGTCAGAGATCTAATTGCTTAAGGATATTATGGCTGACAATACACTGTGGTCTTAGTTTTCCAAAAGGCAATCTCTTCTTGCACTAGTCAAGATCCTTCCCGAATGTAGCATCTATGGACCTCATAACTGTTTTTTCAAATTATGACTGGGAAGTTGATCTTGTGTCGGATATCAGACTGTTTTGCTATGTGGTGGAAGAGCATGAAATGCATTCCATTATGTTTTACAAGCCTCTCTCATCATTAATTATGCTGTGTGTTTTACTTTTTAGGCGATGAGCTTTTAAAATCATCATATGAAGGCAAAAGAAAGTCTATAAGTTAGCTATCATAGGGTTAAATTTTGAGTCATTACTAAGTGATTTCATGTCCAGAGAGCCTTCAACTCAGGATGTGTAACATTTATCTGCCTAAAATTAAAAGGAAATGAAAGAGATTTATTAGTGCTTGTTTCTTGAAGATGGTTCTCCGCATTTGGATTGGTTGAATGATTGAGGATAAAAGGCTTTCATAATGATGTTGCATTGTACAAATGGGCTCTAACCAGAAGTGCTGTCCTAAATGCTGCTGACTTAAGGATAAAAGTACTAAGAAGAGAGGATAGCCTCTTTGCAGTTAAGGTTATAACCAGAATCCTCTTATAAAATTCTAATTTAACTGGTATAATTTAGGCTGGGAAAATTATTTACATGTGAAAAATGACTGGGTTTGCACTGAAGTTTAAAGAAAGAAATTAAAAAAAAAAATTAAATGAATTTGAGGTACAAGAAGGCTAGCTGATCATCAATAAAGCTGGCAGTGCAGGTAGTGATGCTGTAGATGTGAGATTGAGTGCATTGAGAGAATGCAGAGCAGTTTTTAGACAATATGGAGAAAAATCGATAGAGGCGAAGGTGGGGAGAAGTATGTGCATCTTTACATTGAAAACCTTGTGTTCTTTAGACATTTTGGATGTTCAGATAGGTTATAAATCCTTTCTGAAGATCTGAAAGAAGAAATTCAGCATTCAGAGAATCAGTAATATCAAAGTATGTTTCAAAAATGAACACAGTAAATTTCACACTACCCACATAGATGTGGATTATTTTTTCCAAGTAACAAGAAAAGCATGTGCATCATAACACCACAATCCAAACCTAAAGAAACCTCCAAAACCTTATTTTTTTCATTGGTATTTGCTGTTAAAAGAATTCTTGAAAAGAAACATGCTGTAAGATATATCGACCTTTATTAGGTCTTATTTTCATATAATTTTAATATACTAGCATAACAGTGCAAATTGTGATAGTTATATAACTTGTTGTGAACTATAGATAAGATATAATTCCCATTCTTGAGATATACT
>VXAL01015503.1:5866-51219 GCA_013399475.1 Chauna torquata
TTATTCATTGGACAAGAAAAATAGAGAAAGTAAGAAGAACTCTGAACTGAAGCATCAATTATTCATACAACTTGAGATCCTGTCACTTTGAGTGGAGAGGTGAATAGTAGTCAAAAGTCTTCGACAAAAGTCTTCTCGAGGATTATCTTTTTATCATATTTTTGTCCTAATTGCATAAATGATATGAGAAAACTATTTCATTTTTATGAAAAAGACTAGATCATATATTAAAAAATATATATACTTTGGTGTTGTCACCTTGTCCACTCTTTCTATATATGTGCATCTTACTCCCTTTTATTCATAGCAATATTGAATCTTTCTGTACTAACTGCAAGGAGCAGATTTCCCAGATTTCTCTAGATCATGCAGTAATTGCTTTTTTCCCCAGCTAAGGGCATTCCAAATTTACATGTGGGGTTGATTACAAAGCTTGAATCTGAACTAAATCAAACCTATCAAAAAGTTTCTTTAACAGGAGTAAAGAACAGAGAAAGTCATACACAGCTGATCATTTGATTTAGGTATTCTTTTTCAGAGGCTTAGTGTAGTTTCACAGCCAACCAGAGCCCCACAGAGTATACTAGCCAGGATGCTATACAATATACTCACTCTTTCCAATATGTTCCATTGCATAAATTCACAATTCCCTTATGCTGTGACTTAGTTATCAACCAAAATATGGTATGCATGAAAGTTTCAAATGATCAATGACTTTGTGATGAAATCACTTGAATCATGCAACTTTTTGAATATATATATTTTTTGTACTGATACAGTGCTGTATGACTTACAAAGGATTAATAATGTATATAAGAATATGTTAGTATTAGTACATTATAAAATGTCAGTTCATATTTTATGGTGCATTTTTAGTACATTATGAATGATAAATTGGTGACAATAGGTGCCTTTATAAAATATTTATTATGCACTCTGGGTTTAGTTATGTTATATGCTGCTCCAGAGCCATCAACGGAAAGTGAATAAAGTCATGAAGGTTACAGTAAGCTATTTATAATGAAACCTGCAAGCTTAAAATTAAGTACTGCAAATTATGACAACAAGTTGACAAGCTACAATTATACAATAAACTGTTGTCAGATACAGAATAGCCCCCCTGAGGTGTTCTGTCTTTCTTTGAAACATGGCATATGGAGCACTTCTATCAAATTTTTAGTCTTCAGAGTATAGCAAATGAAACTGTATCCATCACAAATCCCATAATGAGTCTTTGAAGAAACATAGGTAGTAAATTTTGAAAAATCAAGAGCTACTTCTGTTGTTAAATGGTTGATTGATGTCCTACATACCATTGTGGTAGTGACAAAACAGTTCAAAATAAAGAATTTTCCAAAGATCGGTTAATTCCTTCTCTTTATCCAAGATTGAAGAATAGGTTTTAGGTGTCAACTTTCTAACGCTATATAACCTAATTCTTCTAGCTCCTCCAGAGAAGCAATATAAATTACAGCATAATGTGATATTCTTAAATCTTTCTTTCACTTTTCCTTACTCTGTACAAAGTGATAGGCTTTAAAGGAGTTTCAGATATTAGAAGAGCAGTGTTAAGATGAAAAGAAATGGTAATGTTAGTTCATATTTAACTAGGAGACTAAACCAACTCTTATTTTATATATATTCCTTTTTTGAACAATGACTAACAAAAATTTCCTCAAGACATAAGACTGCAGTCTAGAAAAAGTCTATCTAGATTTGAGAGTTTGATTTACGGATATTAAGCTAAAAATAGTGGTTTTTTTACATCACAATTAAAGAACAATGCTTAAAAAGATTTTTTTCCTTGGGAGAATATTTCCCACTGTATTGCTGTGGGCTCTATGCTGTAGTCTGTGGTCTCCTGGAAATCTAAGTTATTTCTAAATAAAGAAAAAAATGAGTTTCTGCTTATGTTCAATGATGGTTTGATAACATCAGAAACTGATTTTTTTTGCTAAAAAAAGGCTAGAATAGTCACTGTAGTGGAAAGTTCCCTACTCTGTCCCACTGATGAGCTTCCAAAAGAGGTAGGAAGGATCGCTACTAAGAAAAAACAGATTGTCCTCTTCCATGTCCTTTCAGCCTTTGACACGTTTGCAGAAACTTACATTACACCTGTAAAATAATTCAGAAATAAACAGCAGAGTCTTATGTGTATATTCTTGTCCTGAAGGAAAATCAGAAATGTCTGTGATACCATTTAAAAATGTTCAAAGGAGGTAAGTGTCCTAAATCAGAAATCAGGAATGATCTGGTCATCTAGTTTTGTTGGACTCTTTTAAAACTTTAGTGTCAGTTCACATACAGTCTCTTATCTAAGTTTTTCTTATTTTCTGCTGTTACAGAGACAAAGTCGGTGTTCCAGAGATGTTAGGATTCCCTCACTTTTTATTCTATATTGTTCTGTAAGGCTGGAGGGCTATAGATTCCTAAAATATTTGCTGTCTCTTCTTCTTGATATGGATACAAATGAAAACAAGTGAAGTTTGTAGAAAAGCTGCCCAGTGAAGGACAACTAATTTACAAAAACAATCGTCAAATAAGGAGGTCCCTGAGCTGAAAGTTGTCGGAGGTTAGAGAGTACTTATATGTCAAATAAGCTTCTCCCATTCTTTTATCTTCTGTATATTTTTCTTATAACTGTAGGGAGATGGTGTTTGATGTTAACTGGACCTTTGTTTTGGCCTGGCAGGGTTGTTCTCGTCTTCTTCCCTTATGTTGTCCTTGCATCTACAAATACAAATAATTTTTCAAAAAACATTTCTTCCTGGCTATTGAATCCACCAGCCTTATGACTGACAGTGTAGTACTATAGTGCTATCGATAGCTCTAAAAGAAGGTATTCACCATGACTTTCAAATTTTCTCTCTCTTATTGTCATTTAATATTTCTGATTCAGTATCAATGTTTATTTTATTTTATTATATTTCCCATCTACAATTAAGCAACTTGCAAAAAATAAAATAACAACTGTTAAGGATCTGGATCAGGATCCAGACTTACCTCAGCTGATATAAATCGTTACAGCTTCTTTGTCTTCAACTAACCTGCACCAACAGTCCTGATAGGGAGATTCTATTTCTGTTTGCTTAATGAGATGTACAACTTCACAGGAGAAGAGTCTCTTCTTCTTGGAAGGCTATGTTTGTTTCTAGCTTGTTGAAATGTTCATGAACTATATTCAGTTAGAAGTACTTAAAATGTGCTTTTGTGGGTAATATTCTGACATAGAAAAGGCATCGTAGAATTGCTTCCAGGCACAGTATTTCCAGGAATAGTTTAATATTCATGTTAATGAGTAGGAAAAGACTTATATAAAACATATTTTAAAGAGTCTTGATTTGTAGCAAATGTAGATGAGAAGTTCCAATGTAGTCTGCCGATTGAAAAGTAAATACAGTGAGCTAAGTTCATATCCTATTAAACTCACACAGGCCCTTAGCTGGTGCAACAAAATATTATCAATTTTCTGATTGTTTTTGTTGCGTGTTTGTTCCAAAATGACCTTCAGTAAGCACTGCTTTCCTTCCCATCTCCTCAAACAAAAAGAAGTCAGTAAAAGCATGGCTGTCAAATATCTGTCAGAACAGATTTATTGTACTACTTATATCTGTTGAAGCAGATTTTGTCTTCTTCTCTCCTATAATCTGACCCAGAGGTTAAACTCTCAAGTATATTATTTTATTTTATTTTTTCTCTTTCTTCTTGATAACATATACACGAAACGAAACAGGTGTGACTCATGTCTCTGGGGCATAGATTGTATAAGTGAGTATGAAAGTTCTCACTGCTGGCAAAAATGGCTTTAAAATATTACCTGGCCTCAGATATTTTTGCCAGTTGACTAAAAGAAAATCCCATATTATCTTGTAGTTCAATCCTGGTACAAAACTGATGCTTCATGTAGCATCTGCTGAAGTCATACCACATGCCTTGAGCTTCTGCATTTGCCATCTAGCCCAAGTGAGGTATGTTTTGGGAAGTTTTCCTGCCCTTTCTTCCTCTCGTCCCTCATGGAGATCTGGTGCAGAGTCAAGTCTCTGCCAGGGTAGAACTGGAAAATCTAACTAAGATCCCTACATTTGTATATAACTTTTTTCCTCTATAAAACTGAAATAACAAAGTGAAAGGTAAACATAATGGCATTACAACAACATGGTTGCATTTATGAGTAACTGAGATCTACATTATTCCTTACAAAGCTATTATAAAAACCACCAAGTGCTTATAAACTACCATGCTTTCTGAGATATAAATCTAATTGCATCATCCTTTATTTCAAGCATATACTGCATTTACTAGCTGCTAAAAACTGTCAATTTACAGAAACTCCTTTAGAACAGTTAATTTCAGAAGGAATTATAACATGGTAAACACAGAAGAGGTCATTAGTGCAGCTGCACGGATATTACATCAACTGGCACGTTGCTGGCGATATGTAGAAGTTGTTTTGTAATTTGCTAAGCACAAAGTATTTGATAATGTAATGTCAAGAAGACTCATAATGGCAGGCAGCAAAAGAAGTCTAAATTTGTATTTGCACCTTTAATCTTAGAATGATCTTGAAAAACAAGGACTAGATGGTAAGCTACTGACAATGAGAACAGCTCGATTTCTTTCACTGGTTTACTGCTCTTTATTGCCACCTAGTAACAATCTGACTCATTCTGGTTTCTCTGAGAACAGTGTTATTTTTGCTAATGCAAGTGTTCCCAGTGAGTATGAGAAGGATAATAATGTCAGATGGTCAGATACTGGCAACCATATGATTGGATTTCTGTGAACATGATCATCTTTTCTAACAAGAGATTTGTGTAAGTGCAAGAAGGGGAATTTGGCCATTTGTCAAGGATGCCTAGTGCATAAAAGATATCTGGAAATTTAACAAGCAGCTGCTATAAATGAGTATATCAACTCCATAGTGAGTGTGTTGTGGTGTGCATTTTCACCTGTTCTGACCAGGAAATCCACACAGAAATACAGGGTTCCTTCCTTAGGCATGACAAAAATCCCTTGTGAAAAAAAGAGAAAAAAACCTGGGGGGGGAAGAAAAGCCAGTAAAAGAAATATGACGTGATATTGATTGCTTTTCCAGTTCCATGTTGCTGCCTTCTTGAATAAAAAGTAGTCTATAAAACATTGTAACAGAACATAAAATAAAAGGGAAAACAGCAATGTAGATAGGAATGCAAATACTGACCCTCTGAGATAACAAGGGATAGGTAGGATTCTTGATCCAGTCCCCAGAATGGGCAGACACCAGAAGCAGGATGGGATGCTTCAGCATCATGTTTAGGTGGGCCTGTGAACACTTAACAAGAATCGCAATACCAGTTTCAGCGCTTTTAAAATAGACTTTGTATTTTTACAGCATTAAAGTTTTTGTGTTTCAGAGGAGCTGTTTTGTGTCACGTGAAATCAGAATGAATCTACCACAGGGCCTACCCTCTGCTGGACCTAGGGAAAGAGGCTTTACATATGCTAGCTGTCCTGGTGTGAAGTGCAGTCTGGCTGCAGGAGCTCTGCATAGGCTAATTTATCCTATCCAGAAGCAACAGCGCTAATTATACAGCTCATGCATTTCTCACTGCTGAAGCAGTTACACTGTTTCTGTTATCTGAATTACTTCAGCTGCTGTCATCCTGGGTACATGTGAGCTTCACCGCAGTGTACAGTTTAGGCATGCTGCAGGGTTGTATTTTGTAGGGAATGAATTCAAAAGTGAGTGAATAAATTTTCACACCAGAAGGAGGAAGGTCTTGAGACCTGGCACACATGGTGATGCGCTGCAGGACCTTGTGAAAAGACAGCAATGCAGCTGGCCTGGGAAATGTGACAGCCCCTGTACTAGAGGGCTTTCTTACCCCAGGGATTGCGTTTTCTTTGGCTGTACACATGCACGCTGCAGTTTTCTCTCCCACCCCTGTGTCTTGAGCAGTTTCCTTGTACATGTGTGTGTGAGGTTCTTTTGTACTGTAGCCGTTTTGCGCTGTTGTTGCCTTTTAGAACAGTTAATCCTGTAAAAACTTCTGAACCACTGAACCTAAGGGTATGCACTGAAGATGTAAACATCTACTGGAGTTAAAATTAAATTTGTTAGTTACGTTAGGACCATAACTCAAATATTCTTTAGCCATGTTATACATACCTACATGCCTAGTATAAAACCACTTCTTAAAAATACTAACCATCCTTATAAAACTTGCAATTAGAGCAAGAGTCATTAAGGTGGATTTTGTAGTAATTTTGACTTATTGCTTTACTAATCTTGCAAATTTTAATGTAGCAGACAGAAAGTCTTAGCTGGTCTATTTGCCTGTAGTAGTATTTTGTACATTAGGAAAGATGCAGAGGACATATTTTGAATCAACCAAACTTTCCAGTTGCCATCTTCCTCCTAAATAAAGTGTGATAAATAGATTTGTAGAAAACACATTTGCTTACATAAAGAAAAATGCAAGCTCAAGAGAACTTAACATGTAAACCGACACAGTTTCTCAAGACTGTTTCATTGCTTTCTTTTGTGAACTGCTTGTTTGCAAAGCCAGAAATGCAAGGAACATTCTTGTCTCATGAGCGTTCACTTGTTGATTATTCCCAGGACTTCTTCAATGCAGCACAGACACTGACAACACGTTTTTTTGCTTCTTTGGATAAAAAATTAATTAAAATAATCTTGCTTGTGTGGATTGATGTTCACATGTTGAAGAACAAATATAGTTTTATATAAACTGTGTAGTATATTTGATACTGTTGCCAGAACAGCATTTTGTGGACTTCATGAGGTAACGGCACACTATGCAGCACATGAAAATTTAGAAGAGATTTTTATAGGACAGAACTAAAGTAAGCAAGGAGGCAGAGATTGTAAGATAGATGGATCTGCATGAGTAAAAGAATTACTGTGAACTGTGGCAAACCAGGGTCAAGGGACAAACAAGGTCAGGTTTAGAGCAGAACTGATGGGTGAGGGAGTAAATGGATCTGAGATCTGACCTGCAGTGATAAGTATAACCAGCTGGAGAAATTTTGCACTGTCCTGTACGTCAGCAACATCCTTTTGCAAACCAAATAACCATTCTGAGGTTTAAGCAATTGAAGTTAAATCCTCTGTTAGGTTAAATAGGGCAGTCCCATTGACCACAATGAGATTATTTTAATTTACCCAACTGAGGATATGACTTGCAGTTTTTCCTAGTAAAGGGGATCACAGACCCTTTTATTCTACTACAACCATCAGCAACCAGTTGCCCTCTCTCTCTCCTCCCTCTCTTTCACACACACACTGATCGAGAGGGCTGTTCTACCAGACTTTCCTCTATCATCTAATTTATTCTTAAAGACCAATTGTCAGAGATATCTGGTGTGAGAAAAAAGAACTACATAGCTTCTGACTGAGTAACTTGTGGCTCTTGGAAGAAATTCTATGTAAAAGCAAGGATACAGAGTCAGACCAGGGTCAGTCTAGTCCATTATCTTGTGGCTGTGATGGTGGCCATCAACCTGTGTAGGAGGATAGGGTAGACTAGGGGCCAGGACAAACGCATAACAGTACATCCGCTGAATATGCTTCTGGCTTAAAGTGATTTCTGACTCAAACATGTCCTGAAGCAGAGATCTTTGTTTTTAATAGGACTCATGGATTGTTCTTTAGTGATTTTGTCTAGTCTTTCTTTCAACCCATGTAGTACTCTAGCATCTGCTGAGTTATTTGGAAAGGAATTAATAATTTAACTACATGTTATATGAAGAAACGTCTCACCATTATACATTGTGCAAAGAAGTTTGCTCTGATCCTAGCCCTGAAATTTTATTTGATTTCTTCCCCTCTGTCACCCCTTACTCCTTTTGTATTACAAGAAGCAGTGAACAATCAATCTCTATTCACTACTTTCCACTCACAATATTGTAGACCTCTCTATTCAGCCTTCAGCCTTGTCTCTTTTTCAGACAGAAAAATAATAATCTACTTAGTTGCTCCTTTTACAAAAGCTATTCCATTTATTTGATCATTCTTGTAGCTTTTCTCGGTACCTTTTCGATCTCCACAATATGCTTTTTGAGAGGAAGTAGACTCCAGTTTATGCAGTAAGTTTACGTGATAGCATAATAATATTGTCATTTCTAGTCTTCATTACTTTTCAATCTTTTCTAACACTGAGTTATAACTGCTGCTGAGCGCTGAGTTGATGTTTTCACAGAGATATTTATTTTAACATGAAAAACTCATTCCTACATGACTGTCAGTTGAAAGACCATCACTGAATTATAAAGTTGGGACAGTATTTCTCCTGGCTGCATCAACTTCACTTACCTGCGTGGAATTTTATCCATGACTTCCTCACTACGCATCTTAGTGTACAGGATCCCTTGCAATTCTTCAAAAGCATTGGCTTGGCTTCTATCCTAATTACAGTATAACAAAATCACTCTAATAGGTGCACATACCATCCTTTTGGGATAAAAACAGCTTAATGGCAGCTCAGTTTATAGAAACAAATGCTACTTGCTGACTACTCATTCTGTGGAGATTCTTTTTATCTGACTGAAAAATATTATTTTAAAATTAAATTAGTGCTTACCTGGATGCTGTGATGCAGAAATATGACATTTATTCCAAAGACAGTAAATGAAACATAGAATTTCTCTATGGACACAGCCTCTTCCCCTGTGAATCCCTAGTCTAGAAGCTAAAGCAAGAGACGAGGAGTTTCAAAATCTGAGCTTGAATTCTGTTGTTCTTTTTTGTCCAGAGTTTGGATTAATAGTTCTCTCATCCTCTGCTTTGTTCCTGTTTGTGGATATAGTTTGTTTATGTATGTATTAGTTTGAGATCTTTAGAAAAGCAAACATATTTATTTTAGTTATTTATTTTACTTTCTAAATAATGCATTTTACTTATTCATTCAACAGATAAAAGAGAGAAGCTGCTGGAGGAAATATGTTGAATTTTTGTTTAAGATATAACTTTTTGTTTTAGAGGTGTATTTTCAACATCAGCAAAATGCCTGATCAGGATCAATAACTAGATCCCTCAAAAATAACACTGAGGTACCTGAATAATCTTCCTGCCCAAAACTTTGAATTCTTGTTTCAAGGTAAATTATAAGTTATGGTTAAAAGTCTGAATTTATTTGAAATTGAATTTAAAAAAAACCCTTGGATTTGCAGTTGTTGTTGTTGAAAGAAGACATTTAACTTGGACCTCATTAACTTTCCTGTTCCAGCATCACTGAAACCCTTCATTTTAGCAAGGTAGAAATATTGATTTTTCTGTGGTGATTTTGATAGTTTAGTTTCATTTTTTATCCTGGTTTCCTAAGGAAATGTGTTATTCTTCAGCCTGTAAACTCACTTTGAACTCACTGGTGAATTTAAAACATATTTTGAAATGGTTGAGTAATATTAAATTCCCACAGATTTGTGAAATAGCCTGGCAAAGAAGAATAATCCTGTTAATGATCTCTTTGAAGGAAAGTGTGAAGTTTGAACTCACTCTATGGTATGTACTACAGAATCCACGTTAAAAGAAAAAGGAATGTCCAAATCTTGGGAAGAGCTTTTTTTATGTTACTATTTTTTTTAGTTTTAATTGTATTCCCGGTACTAATTTTTCAGAGTTTCATTAACTACCAGAGAAACCTATATAATCTGTTATTTTTCCTCTCATGTTAGGATCCTATGTATTGTTTAATGAGAGATATCTTCACAATGCCTTCTTTAGTTACAATCTTCCATGAAGCATAAGTGCTTTGAAAAGTCTGTCTCCACTAGTTCCAGTGCTCATGAAACTGCTTGTTATGTTGCATTTTGCAATATAAAATCTGGAAAGAATGGTATGATTAAGTCAAAATGAAGCACCTCATCAAAGTGTTACTGTAGTTAGTTGTTAAAATTTCAAATAAACTGTCACTTTGCTGAAAGACACTGCAATAAAAAGTCTCTCGTCCTTTCACCAGGAAATTTTCAAACCACAGTCTGCAATAACTTTGGCAATACTGGCCTTCTCTGCCCAAAGAGTACAAGTCTGAGTGCAAATACTTCCCTTGAGTGTCATCAATGTCTGGGTTAAATATGGAGTATAGAGATAGGAAACATAAATTGATTTTTGGCTCAGGAAGAAGGAAGGCTGCACAAAATTGGAGACATTGAGAATATTGTTATTAAATACCCCGAAATTAATTTCCCTTGGAAATATAAGCGTTTCTATTTGATTCATGTTCCAATGCAATTGTTCAGACACGATGCTGTCTATGAGAAAAGAGGAGTAATCATGGAAGTTCTGACTGGTCTAAAAGTCTTTTACAGAGAAGATAGATAGAAGATATCTTTTTGATTTCCTCATTAAGGTTTTAGTAGTTACAACGCACAGAGACTATGAGACACTTCAAGATAAAGCAACTAGTCAAATTAAGTAGGTAGAATTAGAGATCAAGCTCTCCTGATCTTTAGGTACCTGTAGTATTAAAATGTCTCAGGTTTCATATCCAATGATGTAACTTTCCACTGTATTTTCATGTAATGTGTTGCACATGTGCATTGAGTTTTCTGTTTTTACTTATTTTAGTAGTTAAACATAAGATGAGTTCAGTCTGAGCAACCTGAATGAGGTCACAAGATAAATTTGGTTCCCACCTTTGGGATACACAAGTGATACCAAACATAAGTAACGGAAAAAAAGCTTTGATTTAACAAACAAACAAACAAATAGGAAAGCAAAACAAAAACAAACAAACAAACAAAACCAGAACAAGCTTTAGTAAAAGGGATGTGATCTCTGTTCTTTTCCAGCACTTTGCTTTGTTTACCACCCAGTCCCTAAAAGCTTATCGTCCTGTTCATTAAGAAAAGGTCATGCTAATCCTCCCTGGTCACCTCTCACCATGCACAAGTGCTGTGGTGCAGTATGAGTGGTAGGAATATTAATCCTGCCTCAGCAGGCTTTTATTTGGCTTTGAAACTTCTCATCAAAACTGGCATTTTATTGCCCCTACTGATCACGTCTCTGTTAAAACCAGTGCACTCGTGTCTTTCCAATATTTATGTTTATGCCATTTCCGAACTAGTGCTCAAGGAAGAGTGTATCCAGAGTTACTGGAATGAGCAAAAGACAGTAATGAACTGCAGAGTTAAACAAATTCATTAATCAGAGCCACATATACCTATAAATGTGTTCCAGTTTGTGATATGAAATACACATCAAAAGGACAGACATACTACAGAACTTTATAGAGATAAACCCCATTAGAAACAACTCAGAGCATTTAAAAATGAGAACTGCGTACAGCAAGGTATGACTCTAATCCCCAAACCCTGCGGTGATCTAATCATCCCCTCTGCTTTCATTCTAGTCCATTGCAAGTTTTTCTATCAATTTCAGTGAAACTTAGAACAATCCTTTACTTCTTATTGCTAGATTTTGTTTTCTTTTAAACAAACATCAACAATAATTAAGTTCTAGTAAAATGAATTTAGAGTGGCTGCTCTCAGAGGGACTGTGACATCTTAAGTGTGCTACTATCAAAGTGAAATATAGCCTAAAGAATATTATAGAGTTTAGATACCCTTATCAAAGATATTCACTAAACGGTATAGGCTGTCAAATTTGGATGAATATACTTTTTTTTCCATGTAGCAACGGATGCCTTTCAATGCTTTGGCAACAAAATACAACCATCAACAGCTCTTCTGTCTTCTCATTTCCCATCAGTTAAGTTTGAGAGTATAAGCAGTTTAAGGTAAGAACTTCTTACCAGAGCTCTACAGCTGGCAAAACCTTATTAAAAATGTTTAACCTAGGAAGCTCAAAGTTATGGTCAAGCTGAAAAGGACTTACAGTTTCTGAAATCATGGAAGTTCACAGGAAGGACATCTAAAGGGCTTTAACTAAAATGTAGAGTTTTCAGTTTCCTACATGCCTTTGACTAGAGAACCAACAGAGCACACCACAAGAATATTGATTATATCATTACCTTTATGCATGCACTTACCCATGATCAAATATGATGCACTAACATACTGTTTTTCTCTCTCAAAGACCTGCAGGTGTTATCATGTATTCCATTTTGTACATGGAAGTCTGCAGGTTCTGAGTCGATGAACATTTGATTAATTTGATTCTCTGGATGTATTTGGGCCTGCTTCTTAAAGGTGCTGAGCATTAATAGTAGCCTAAGAATTTGAGTCTGAGAAAGACTGAGAAATAGGTTATTGTTAGTATGGTATTTGGAAACCAGGAATTGTGGATTCTGATTCTTCTGTGTATGATTGTGCATAGTTAAAGAAGGCATAAATTGACATAAACAGGTGTGGTAAATACACTTGTACTGCGTATGCACCCTGACAGGCTGGCTGGATAAAGCAATTTCTAATTTTTGGGGGTGTTTTTGGTACGTGCTGTGAATTTGAATACTTGCCCATGCCTTTCTACAATCCAGGCTGAAGTGAGTCAGAGAAAGAGTTGATGGTGGTTTAAAATGATTGCCTACTTCAGAAGTCTTTCTTTTTCTTTTCCAATCCATATGAGATCTACCATTGCACTGACCCTCCGGTCCCTTCGTTCCTTGTGTCCTCTGAATCCAGTACACAGCCATTTTCTTTCAGTTGTCTCAGGGCTAGAAGAGAGATGTTCTGCTTGTGTACCTGGTATGTTAACAGATAACAGTACGGATAAAGTGGATTACTATCTTAGGATATCACACAGATTATTTTTAATATACATGCCAGAATTTAAAGTTCTGACAGTTTTGCACGTATTTGAATTATTGTTCAGTTAGTTTTGAAAGAAAAGAGATCCATCAGTTCTAATAGAAATTGTATCTCTTTTGTTTCCTGATATTGTTATTACAGAGTCACAGACCTGAATTTCTGATTATTGCTGCAGTAACAAATTGGCAGGCTGTTTGGTGGTTGGATCAGAACAAGAACTAGCCCCATGCTCACAAGGTGTCTCACCCCTGACCTGGAAGAATACTGCTGGGGTGAAATAATCCATCTACTCATTCAGGTTTTGGAACTTTTGAAACAGCAGAAAAAGCTGCTAATTAGCACTAACAGCGATGGTGCTTTTTTTTTTTTTTTTTTTTGTCCTGGAATCCTTTTCTAATGAGATTTCCTTTCTACTTGCTACATTGCAGTGCCTGTATTAAAGTGCTCAGTGTAGGCAGCAGCTTTGAATCTTCATTTTGAAAAAAAATCTTCATTGAGGTGACAGCCTCTCCTCTCAAACACAAGAATTGAAATTTTGAATACTAGGTGAAATATTCATGGGATTTAATGCAAATGAATTGGTACAGAGAAACAAAGAGCTTTAAAAACCACTTGTTTTAGTGGTTGTTTTACCAGTTTATTAGAGGGAGGAGGGTTTGCTCTATTCCTTTCAAAAGATCTCTGGGACTTCCCTTTCATGTTTCACATATGTGCTGTTTCCTGTAATACAAATTACATAGCAGGTCAGAATATTTAATATCCTTGTCTGCAATGGAAAATATTCTGAAGAGGAATTAGCTGAATTTTAATTTGATGGCCACTGATACTGCAGTGCAAATGCTACAGCTAAAGCTGGGGTAGAAGGAAAGAAGCAGAAAAGGAGAGAGCGCTGCAGGTTCGCATAAAGCCTTCCAGGTTTGCCACAGCATTGCTGCAGAATGACTGGCCACATGGAAGGGACCATGTGGCATCTGCTTACGCTGCTCTCTTGATACAATCGATGGTGCCGTGGATAAGGAAACTGAGGAGGTTTTGTTTTGTATTTAAGGTTCTATGAAATTTGCATATTTAGAGCTTTTGACTACCTAATGAAAGTCATATGAAGGGCTGGAGTTCGTTAAAAACAGTATGAATGTGAGCAAGTTGATATGACACTTTCTCCTGTTTTTGAGGCTTGGGAGCAGACTATATCCTATGTCAGTTTTCTTCAGCATTAAACAAAGATTTTGTCTAGCAGTACTGACAGAAAAAAGTAAACCAGAGCCATTTATTTTGTATAATGGAATAAAATCATTTACATGCTTACACTGATATGTTCAGAGGCTAAATGCTGAGTTGTCTTATCCAACATTGTGATCTTCATCAGTGATAAAATAATTATAACAATACATCATGATACTGAAGTTAGGGTTATTAACTCATGGTAGAACAGAATCTGAATTAGTGATCAGAAAAAGAACTTCTTTAAAAGCTAAATTTAAGATATGCATATATTTTAATAAATATATTAATATATGTTGAAGGATAGAAAGAAGAAATGCCTCCTTTTTTTATTAGTAGTAACAATATTGTGAAAATTTATATTTGTCATTATTGAAATAGCACTGTGTTAAAATTATGAAAAAAATAAGAAAACTCTTGATTAATTCATATTTTAGGAAATGTTTTGGTGATATTTTTCATGAAATCTCCATGTTTGGCTTTTTAAAACTCATATCCAATTGTTTAAAATACAATTCAACCATGAGAAGAGGCACAAAAGGGCATGACATATTGACATAGAAGGGTGTGTATTAATGGACCTCATGAATTTCCGTCCCTTGTATCAGTAAGCTGCTTTTGATAATTTTTTTTTTCCAACTGCCAACACTTCAAACTCAGCTTTGGCCCTACCATTCACACCGGCTTCTTTCCGTTGTATACGTGCCCACCACAAACAGGTATTCTGCAGGCTAAATTATGCTTTCAGCTGCCCTTGTACAACGTCACTGCTTTCAGATTATGTCAGTAGTGACACCTGTGCAATTCCATTAACCTTTCAGTGTTCCAGGTCATTGTCACCACAAGTAGTATCTGAAGCTAATGGGATTTCTCTGCTGCAGTGTAGAATGAAAGTTGCATGGCTACATTTTTGTAGCTGGTAATTACGCATTAGATGATAAGAACTCATCATTTCAATTGTCAGTCTAGTTGTTTTTGTGGTACTCATAGTTGAAGAAAAACATTATTTTTAAATGGCCAGATTCTGAAACCCTCACTCAGGCTGGCCAGTATCTTGCTATATAAGAAATTTTAGTGAGGTAAGGTACTGCTTAATGCAAATAAAGCTTTAGAATTTGGCCCAAAGTGGATGAAATTGATATAGAAATCAGACATACACAGTTGTTTGTGGTTTAACCCTGGCAGGCAGCTCAGCACCACACAGCCACTCGCTCACCCTCCCCAGGTGGGATGGGGAGAGAATCAGAAAGGTAAAAGTGCCAGAACTCATGGGCTGAGATGAAGACAGTTCACTAGGTAAAGCAAAAGCCATGCACGCGAGCAAAGCGAAAGAAGGAATCCATTCGCTACTTCCCATGGGCAGGCAGGCGTTCAGCCACTGCCAGGAAAGCAGGGCTCATCACGTGTAACGGTTTCTTAGGAAGACAAACGCCATCACTCCCAACGTCCCCCCCTTCCTCCTCCTTTACCCCAGCTTTTATTGCTGAGCATGACACCATATGGTATGGCATATCTCTTGGTCAGTCTGGGTCATCTGCCCTGGTCCTGTCCCCTCCCAGCCTCCTGTGCACCCCCAGCCACCTCGCTGGCAGGGCAGCGCAAGAAGCAAAAAAAGTGTCCTTGGCTCTATGTAAGCACTGCTCTGCAACAACCAAAAACGTCATCACTATTTTAATCTTAAATCCAAAACACAGCATTGTGTGAGCCTCTACAAAGAAAATTAACTCTGCCCCAGCCAAAACCATGACAACAGTGCAGAGTAAATGCTCAAAAAAAAAAAAAAAAAAAAAAAAAAAAAAAAGAATATAATAAAATTAACTAAAGGACATAAAGTCCTGTTAAAGTAATTTATCTGTGTTGCTATAGCATACCTCCTTCGGGCAAGTACTTTGAGGTTACAGATTCCAACACTTGAAAGTAAGAGATCATTAATAGAATGGCTGATTTTGTGGTGGGCATGAACATAGAGAACAGTGTGTTTCTTGTTTTCATAGCAAAGGAAACAAATGTATCACAAGGAACAACACAGCATCAGATTTAATACCTGAAGATTTTTTATTTCAGCAGCCTAAGCTACAGTGAACAGAACTATTCTTTTCTTCTCTGGTAAGTACCCTAATAGATGCTGTGGCCAGGGTATCTCGAAAATGATGAACATAATTTGGATCCTTGTTTCCATATGTTCCTTTCCTTTACCCTAGTAACTTTCTGCTTCCACAGTCAGTGCTGCTGATCATCATACATTCAGGCAGTCCAATAACAGGCCTTTCTTGTTATGGGGGGAGAAAAAGGAATTACAGGAGGTGTATTCTCAAACAACAACTTCTCTTCAGTCAGGGTGAGGACAGGATACTTACTGCTGAGAAAATCAGGCCCTAACTGTAAAGTTTGGAAAGCTGTAAATGATGAAAAGAAAGTCTGAATTTTATTCAAACACTACTCCAATTATGTTGTGACTGTGTTTTCTGGTAGTGATGAGTGACGAGTAGGTGATTTAACATTCACTGGCAGAGCCCCGAAGGCTGTCATTGCTTTGACTTTCCTTGACGCCTGCAATCTGACATGTATGTACCAGGCAATCATGTAAAAAGCCAGAAGAAGGGTAAATCAAGCATGATTTTGAGTTGTTGCAAAAAGGATAGTCATATGAAAAGTAAACATTAAATAGAAATGTATATTGCAAATTCTAAAACAAAGCAAATCTCTTACATGAGAGAAACTGGAGCCACGGCAGTTAGATATATATTGAATTGAAATGATGCACTGTGAAATCAGAAAAATCATTTTTGAGAAGTGAGTGACAGTCATGGGAATTCCTGGTTGCTGGGATGAGCAAGCCGAGCCACACTACTCACTTAAATCGCTTTTTGATTCAGCAGTTGTATGGAGAGCCACTGTTTTAATTCTATTACAGATCTTGAGAAATACAGACACCATGAGATATTTCAGCATACTTGTACTCTATGCAAAAAAATGAGTTATAGATTAGGTGTCAGTGATCTGCCTAGAAATTATATTTTAGGAACCTGTGTATCTATGCTACATGCCATAGTGAAATGAAAAACTATCCCTTTATTAACTCCTTTACTGATCAAATATACACTTTGTGTAGCAAAACCAAGCCAAGACTGCAAGTGAAAAAATGTGTGAATATAAAGATTCATTTGTACCCTGACCATTTTGGACTGAACAATCCTAGCCTGGGCTCTAGAATAGCTTTGTCTTCACTGCTTCCTAATGTGACAGTATTTGATGATCTGCCTTGCAGGAAAATGATCTTCTGGCAGAATTTTTCAGAAAAATTTGTATCGGAGAAAAAGGTGCTGGTATTCTTATTATTTATACTGCAATAGTTTCAGTAATCTATGCTAGAAAACATAATATGTAAAACGTTAAACAGAAGATTGCCCCACCTGATTGATAGGTTGTCCCAGACTGTGGAAATGATCTTTTGAGCACTGGACTTAGGCTCTGGAATTCTTTGCCTTTGCTGTCAGCCTTTTGGATAAATCATGTATCTTTACTGGGCCTCTCTTTTTATCCTGAAAAATAATGTCACTGATTTGCCAATGAGAAATCTTATAAAACTATAGTTATTTTAGCCAACAGTGTTCTCATTCATTCATTGCAGTGGGATTGGTTTACATTTTTGGCCAGAAGGAATGAAATATTAGCATCAGAGTAAAACCAGAGTAAAAAAGAAATCTGTTCAACAAATACTGGCAGAATATTGCTTCAGGTTAAGCTTCTGGTACTTCCTATATTACGTGATATATCTTATTTTCCAGCTGAGATAGTTTTATCTGAACCCATGGAAATACAGATAATTCTTTCTTTGTTTCCACTGAAAGCTGGATCCAAAGTCACATTAAATAAGATGAATAGAAGGCTTCTGTTAGTGGTGACTACTGGGGACTGATAATGGGAAAAACAGATAACTGTATGGTCCTTGTGTGACAAGGAGAAGACAGAGACCGTCTATTTACTTATGGACACTTTCTTTGCATATAGTATTCTTTATAACATGCAGTCCTGAGACTGTCTCTTGTAGATGGATGATATCTTTAGTACTATGCTTTCATTTAACGAACTTTGTATGTGCATGCTGGCAGTGGAGGGATATTCCTTCAGGGATTCTAATCTAGTCTTCACTGCTGAGAGAGAGGTTTTTTCCTTTTCTGTGGTCATTCCACTCATCTGGTTCACCACACAGCTGTAGTTACTGGAGAGAGTAAACTGCAAAGCAGAAGTAGAAACAGAGAAGAGTTTGAAACTCTTAAAAGGCTGCAAAACGTACATCAATGTATACCTTTAGAAGAATCACAAAAGTCATTAACGGACTGACTTTCCACCTATTTGCAACTTAGGTGGGCAGTAATATTTGTGTAAACTATGTAGAAAATGGCTGTCTAATGTTGTCAGTCTGACTTATAACGTTTCATGCCAACCAGTTTAAAAGGATAAAGTAAGAGAGAATCAAATCCAAAAGTATTAAGCCTGAAAAAAAAAAAAGGGAAACTATTTCAGTAAATGAATTAATCAAACTGTATTACAGAACTAAATAAATCGATAGTCAAGGCAATTTCATCACTTTTTTTTTTTTTAATCAACTTGTATGCCAGGTTGTAAACTGAGTTAAGAAGAAAATTGAACCCCTTCAGCCTTCAACATTATCAAAATCCTGGGAGGAAAAAGACTTCCACACCCCATCGTTGAACTGTAACATTGTTGGGAATACAGCTGAAACCTTAAACCTCCTTAGGAGAAACACCCAGAATATAAATCCTGAGTGGCCTTAGACACATCAGTGGAAATAAATAACTTTCTATTGCCTTTATATATATTACCTTTGCACCTCAAGTTTTCATCATTTCCCCTCCACTCGCTGCTGCAACCTAGCGGTAATAGTTAAAATGTCCTTTTTGTTTTGTTTTTTTGTTTGTTTGTTTTTTTAAATGTAGTAAACAGCAGGAACGATATTCTGTAATCCTGCTTCTTTAAACAGGTATCTTTCTCTTTCACAATCCATCTGAAGTAGTTTAGAACAGCTTATGAACAGCTGATTCACAAAATCAAGGAGAATTAAGTGCATTTGCAAGCTGTAGTCCTTGGAAAATATCCTCTAAAGTGCATCTGTTTGTTAATTTGCTTATTTGTGCCAGCTTCACATGTTGTTCTTGTTATCCTTGGACTGCAACCAGCTGCCAGTCCGGTGTAAGAAAGGCTTTTTCCATTTTTGCAGATGGGCTTTGGCAACTGATATCGCCCCAATGTTTCCTCTGCATTCTGAAGGTATACTTAATAAAGAGCAGAAATGTGAATGTGATCACAGTGAACTTCCTTAAAAGTCCTATGATTCATGGGGAAAAAATATGGTGACATTGCTTTCCAGCCTCCAACAACAAAGAAGGGGAGTAAGCACAATCCCCTACTTGTGTAAATGAGCATGTAGCAGGAAACAGAGCTCATTTCTTATGCTCATACAGGTCGCTTACATACCATGTGATCTAACTCTACCTAAGCAAGCAAAACCTGTTTTTCAATTCAAGAAATAGAAGGGAGGAACTCAAAACTTCTGGTTTTACTCCTTTTTCTTTCAGGACTTTGAAGATACAGGACTCTCTTCTACAATACTATCAAGGTTAAGAAAAAGTCTAGAAAATATAATTTTTCCCATGAGGTTTTACCCATGTAGGTACTCCAATGTACTGCGGCAGAAATTTGTGAAGTGGAATTAGAGGACAATCTTTAGGTTCCACATTTAAACAGAAAAAAGTAAAGTATTTTAAAAGAACTGAACAAGTCGTGAACTGAGTGATCAAAAGAGGGAAATACACATGGCACTAATGCTGGGTCTGACACCGTCATCACAGTGTTCATATTCATTCATCATTTTTTTCAATTGCTCTCAAAAACCCAAGGAAAGAAAAAGAAACTCTCTGAGTAATTTAAAGCAGTTCTCTCTTTTCAGTCATCAGCCTTTTTGTTCTTGTATGTATCTATAACCTCACACCAGTCATTTTAATTTACCTGTTGTTGTCACATAACCATCTCAATGTCTAAAGCAGTGGGAGAGCAACATGGAAAAGAAATATTTGTAACATTTTAAGGAAAAAGAAAAAAGAAGACAAAAATCTAATCTAAAGATTTACAAAGAACTGAGAGATGCAAACACTTGCTTTGAAAGACATCCATTAGTTTGCTGGTCATTACCAACCCCGGGGGAATCTAACAAAGAATAAAAAGTGAGTAGCTTTTTATTTAAGGCTACCATGTTTATAAGGTTATTTTTCCTCTTTCTTTGATTTATATCAGGCTTCTAAAATGCCTTCTTTCTAGGTACTCACCCAATGTGATTAGCATCATCATTTGCATTACAATAGTACTTCAGAAGCCAGAACTGAAATCAGCAACCTTTTGAACTAGACATTATATGAACCCTGCCTTAAGAGCTCACCAACTTAAAAAAAAAAAAAATTTGTAAAGACAGGAGAGAGGAAGTATTGGTCTTCTGCAATAGGAACAGTGACAGAAAAACCTAACTGTATGGGAGATACAGAAATTGCACCACCACCTGAGACCCAGCTCTTTGCTTTGACCAGAAGATTCATTTCTCTGTGGAAACTTTATCACCCAATTTACAACTTGCAGTGATTTCCAAAGAAACGTACCTCATTTTAGAACCAGACTGCCCTCCATCCTATAGTAATCACTTCTGTAAATTCAGAAGAAGCATGTGGTGCCAGGAAAGCTAGAGTTTATAGGCAGTGTTAGTAAAAGAGATCATATTTTAAGACAGGTAGTCTAATAACCAAATAAAGGCCATGTTCATGTCCCCTGGATTCTAATTCTGAGCACAAATATAACAAGTGCAAGTAAATCTTTTGCAGAAAATACTCTATCCATGTGGTTTGTTTCCTTGATTCCATATGGGTTACATATATCAGCACTTCTCAGGTTCACAAACAGGAATTAAGTTACAAAGCATCCTGCATCTCATTTCAGCCTCTACTCCAGGAGCCAGGTACTGTGAAGAGAAACACAGAAATCATCACAAATTGAAGTGGGGCATAAATTGAATTATACCAGAAAATAAAGGAGGTAAAGTGACAAAAATGAAATTGATTGTGAATTGAATCAAGTTAAGCTGAGAGTTCAGGACAGGCATGACGAATGATGACCAAGGGAAGTGGTAATAAGAATGAAAAGAATCTTTAATAAAAGCAACAGGTTATGTCTAGGAGGCTGTTTAGGCTTATTCCACTGGAAGGTCAGCAAATTGCAAGATCTATATCTGCATTGCTTGGAAGGGATCTTGAATTTTGTTATTTGCAGTCTTGAGGAAATACCAGTACTTTTAACACTGTTTACACATCTTTATTTTTACATACTGCAGGTCCAGACATAAACGGAAGACAAAACAACATCTGTTTTTTGCAGGGTAATTGTTCATGCAGAGGAACTTACTCTTTTAAGAAAATGAAAGGGGATCTATTTTACTTTTTTTTGGAAGCTTACTAATGAACTAAAGAACAGATGTATTTGAGAGACTGTCATCAACCCCCTGAGTAGCAACGATTCGAAACAGCTTGTAATATGTACTTGATCCTGATTAAAATAAGACAAATTAACAACTTTCACATCTCTTGATGGAGAACAGATAACTGTCATTCAGTGGCTCTCTCCGTCACGGACTAATTCTCTGCTTCTTTTAACTCCCAAATAGATAATTTCAGCAGAGGGATAAATGCAAACCCCTCCTCTGACACCTTACTGCTCCTTCTCTGCTGCAGGCAGCCCCCAGCCCTGAGGGCACTAATGGCCTTGATTGCCCTGATCAGCCCCACCTGGGCCTCCACCCACACCTGCTGCCTGTGGCAGAGGCTCCATTTAAGCTCAGGTGTGCAGACCCACCTCTTTCCCAAACTGTGCTGTAAGCCTGCCTGTTCTCAGTGTTGCTCTCTGCTGTGCATTGCTTGGGTCAGCCCTAGCTCCAGCTTTTGATGGTGCCTTTGCCTGAAGACTGCGGGGCCATGGCTGGAGGCTGCTGCTCTTGGGGCCCTGCTGTGCTGGCCTGGCTGGGGCTCCCTATGCTGTATCCACTGGTGAGTAAATATGAAACGTTTTCCCATCAATAGTTGGGGTCTGTATATTGTCAATGTCTTTTAAGAGTGGTTTATATTTTTAAGAGTGGGACAAGGAGGTGCTACATGGAGAGAGGGAAGGGGCAAGCTACCCCAGCAGTTCTTAGGAGGTATGTCCTTAGGAGAACATGGGGCTAACACAAATTTTCAACTGCAATATGGAGTTCACAAAGCCAAGCTTTGCTACTAAACTCAGATATATGTGAGTGCTTTTTTGGATATTCAGTATTCAATTAATAAGAGTTCCAAAATGAAAAACTCTCTTTTGAACATTTATCCCATTAGTTGATTGCAGCAGAGAGACATAAATATTTCTTGCTTAGACGCCTGTGGGATGGCAGTTGGGCCACAGGGAGCCATGGGTAGTGTGAAAGAGACTGAAGAGAGAAACACTTATTTCAAATACATAATTTTTTTCTGTGAGAAATATGAAATCCTATATTTGCTAGAAATAAAAAAAATTAGTCTCTGTACATCCTCCTTAGCAGCAGATTCTAAGTAGAAAAAACAACTTGCTAATCTTTAATAGGAAAACTACTCCTTGATCTCTGAGCTAGCCAAGGTTTCAAACTGCTTAAAGAAACTATTTTGCATTAGATAATATAGATAGCTAACTAGATTAAGTTAAAATAAGTGAGTCTTTCTGCTGCTATAATATGATCTGAATAAGTGAACAGAATGAAAATGAAGTTGCTGTTTTGTTCCTTAAGCGGTCTTATCTAAGGTATCTTATTTGCAGACGGTCTCATAGATCTCTCTTAATGGATGAGAAAAGGGAACTTCTTGAGTTCAGAAGACGAGAAATTCTGTAAAATGCTTAATATTCTAAATATTGAACGTAGTAGGATTGATGGATGCCTAACTCTCCTAAAGGCTAATTATTTCATGTGCTGATTTTAGATGACCGTTTTAAGAGTCTTCTCAAGAAAAAAGTAAAAAAAAAGTGGAAAAAAAAAATGGAGAAACTTACTGAGAAATCATAGATGTGAGAAGAAAACTGTCCCAGGACATTGTAGCACGTTTCTTTATAAGCATATGCTACTGCAAACATAAAAATTCATTACTTAATAGCTTACCTTATAATTACTTTTTATAATTCATTGACACTTTTAGGTTTCTCATCACCTTATAAACATGGTGCCAGTAAGCATAAAATCCCTCTTTTGCTATGTTGGCATCCTAAAGCTAACATTTCTAACATAGCTCTAACTTTCCTCTAAGCTCAGTAAAAATGCCTACTGATCCTTACACTTGCATTCACATGGTGAAGAGCTGCTTTCTAGGTGACAGACTCTCAGGGAATCCTGTGACATTCTTTCAACTTCTTGAGCAAAAAAACATTGTGTTGTGATGCTTTCATTGAAAGCACTGTAGGATTTCTTTTTTTTTTTTTTAAATGGAAAAGAGGTTCTTCCCCAGAAGATGATTTTTCTGTGTATGCTTCTTAGGGTGGTTGAGTGTGCTTTTAAAAAAAAAAAAGAAATTGAAATAATTGATAAGCTTAACCTAAAACAACCCTTATGAAGTTGGATTAATGAGACTTAGTAGCTGAGGGAGGAAAAAGCGTTATTTCTTTGAGCCATGATAATTTTGAATTAGCTTTCTGCTGTGAACTTGATTTTGTTGAATTCAAATCCCTGTACTTTCAGAAAAGTGTAAGCTATCTTGTCTTTGCCACAGCACAAAAACATCCCTAGGGGCATATACTGTAGATAGCTCGAAGACAGTGAATCTGCAATCTAGATGACTTCCTCTTGTCTTGCTCATGTAATAATATCCCAGAGGGCTTGTCTCCCTGACTGCAAAAGGAGGAAGATCACCTTTTCCCTTGCTTTGTCTTTTGGAAGCTGAAAATGATTAATGCCCTTTGAGGAGAATTAAAAATTATTTATTTATATATTTTAATACTAAAAAGTTGTTTTCATAACAGCCGAATTTAAATTGACCCTGCTACAATTAATCTATTATTCCATCTATATATAATCACTCTACTGGGACAATATTTACCAGCTTTTCAGACAACGAATCACACTTAAGCAACCATCAATCTATTGCAAAAATATTAATGCCTACTGCTTACCACAGCCTCAGAAATCTGTGATCTGCATTATTCTGTGGACCGCAATTGGTAGCCATCAATGTAGGCATTGTTTCGGGGCGGGGGGGGGAAACCCAATGTATACTTTGAAAACTATTAAAAAAAATCGTGTAAACAATATATTTGTGACTTATATTTTACCACAAAATCTGAAACTCTGTAGCTTTTAGAAAGGAGACCCAACCTTCTGAATGCTCTTTTCCCCCAGATTATCTCAATGTTTTGGTATATGTATGTATACTTTACACTTAAAAATATCTGTTTTAAATACTTGGGCCATTTGACACTTCATAAATTGAAAATCTGGATCTCTGCTTAGGCCGTGTGTGGGGTCCCAGAGATGGTGCAGGTGTAGCAGCTTCCACTGCTGCTGTTCAAAATGCCTGGAGAACAGTGATCAGGTTCACACCCGAGGTGGTGGAGGGGAAGAGAGGCAGAGTAGCTGCTCTACTTCATGAGTCAGGCATGGGCCGTTTAGCTCTGACAAGCAGCAGCACCAAGGAGTGAAGTTCGTTTTTAAAAGCAAACTAACCAGCTGTGGAACTGTCTGTGAACCTGGCATGCTGGTCTGTCTCTGAGCTCTGCAAGTTACCTGTTTTTCCTTACAACTCTTCTTTCTACCCTCTTCAGTTTAGATTTTCATTTTTATATCAATTAACCACTTTGGTTTTGAATGATTTGGTTTTAGTTTTATTCATAAGCTGGTAAAGAAGACCGGTGATGTTCATCTTCCTTTGGAAGGACTAAGATGAATAAATAGTAAATTTTCTTATGCTAAAACTTCTTTTAGTGACATGGACAAATGTCTAGTGATTCTATATGTAGGGGGAAAAATAATTAAATATAGCCTGCATTGCTTTTTATAAATTATTGAGGCATTTGGTGGAATAATTGCAATAACCATCTTATTACTGAGTAACTGTAGAAAAAGATTTTGTTTGTCTTATAGACTTCTCTATTCCCAGGGTGACTTTTTTTAGCTTAGAAATCAAAATTTAAGATATCATTCCTCTTGGGTGGTATTTGTAATGCAGTCTGATCTCTCTTCTATGTGCATGTCAATGCATATTTTATGGAGTCTTGTCTTAAAACTAGAACTAGAGCCCCTTCTACTGTGAAGTGGATATCACACTTTTTTTACTATGGATAATTAACTATATTTCAAGATTTTTTCTGCACTAGTAATTCATTTTTTTTTAATTATTTGTATGATAGTTTTAATGCAAAACCCTGATAATGTTAAACCTACATGTGAAGATGTTAAAAAGTAGTAACTTACCTAAGAAATATGATCTTCAAATAGGAATCTAATTAGTATTGCAAGGTAGAGCTGGTGCTTACTTACTGGTAGACACATCTCTTTAACATACCTATTGGAAAACTTAACTTTTCTGTAGCATCCAATGCTTGAACTGATTTTTGGAGACATTGTTTTCCAAGCATTTGCTATTGCTTTGTAAGACTTTGTAGTGCTAGGAAGAAATATGAGATGTAAAATCCATAAATCATACTTTTAGATTCAATCATGTCCAAGACTCTTAGAGTGTAATAAACAAATGAAAAAGGATTTTTTTTTTCCTTTGTTATTTCTTTCCTTCTGTTATCTAACAGCTCAGGTTAGCCAGGTCTCTTTGCTACAAATGCACACTTAAGAAACCTGTCTGTGGCAGGATGCTAGTCAGGCAATGGGAGTGCAAGACAAATAGCTTTATTATCATTATTATATAATAATAATTAGATACTATTCTAATAAGAACTATTATACTAACCCTGGACTTAAGGAGAGTACACTTCTGGCTTATTTAGGGATCTTCTTGGTAGGATCCTGTGGTGAACAGGACTGGAGGGCTTAAGGGTGGGTACAAGGTAGCTGGGCAATCAAGGACGACTACCTCAGAGCACAAAAGTGGTCCATTGCAATGTGCAGAAGATCAAGCAAGTGTGGCAGAAAGCTGGTATTGATGAACGAGGCATTCCTGACTCAGCTCAAATACAAAAAGGCAGTAAACAGAAGGAGGAAGCAGCGACAAGCTACTTGGGAGGAATATGGTGACATTGCCTGAGTGTGCAGAGATGGAGGTGCAAAGGTTAGAGCTCACCTTGAGGTGAAAATAGCCAGGGATGTGAAGATTCACAGGAAAGTCATCTTTTTACATAAGTTGGTAGCCAAGATAAATTTGAGACCATTGGCTTAATGAGACAGGAGTCTTGGAGATAAAAGATGTGTATAGGGCAGTGGACTGAACTTAAAAAAAAAAACCACTTTTTTATTTTATAAACTTAATTTCATTCATTTTAGAACTGAAAAAAATGAGCACTTCAAATTGTCTAAGCTAATCAGTTTTTTTGGCTGACTCAAAACACTCATTCAAGTTGATTCAACATCACACTGTTTTTCTCTTGGTTGGTTTGCTGCAGTTGTTACCCATATAGCTGAACTCATTGCCTCTGAGAAATCAGTGGCAGTGTGTTTTAGCAGAATTGCTTTCTTATGAGTGCATCAGCTGCTCAGAATGGATGCTATACAGTGAGTCATACTAAAAACCTGAGATTTTCTTTCTTATTTTCCCTAAGATATGTTTAAGTCTACATTGAACTAAAACCTGTCAGTTTATCAGCATCTTACCAGCAAGCATCTGTTTTGAGTTATGTCCTTTTGGTTAACAAATACCTAATGAACCAAGAAGGTGGGGTTCTGGCTTTGTCTTGAGGGGATATCATAGAAGAAGGAAGATTTTTGCCTTTCCTTATTTTCAGTGAAGTCAGGTTTTATTACATTCCTTTGGGTCATACAAGAAACTGCCGTGTCAAATGTTTTAAGACAACACTGTGGAAATTAATGCAGTAAGATGACCTAAGTAAAAAATTATAGTTTTCAATAACTTCTTTCAACATTGAATAAAGAAGGAAATTAATTTTCTGTGCTCATTTGGTGGCATAAAGAATGGTGCATGGACTATTAATTAGACTTGGGTGAGCTGTTTTGTTCAATTTGTGCCTAGAAAAAGGCTTTTTTGTACTTATGAGCCAAACTCTGAGGGGCTACAAACAGCAATGTATTTCACTTCACCAATGCAACCTTGCTCCAGCAGAGTCAGTGCTCAGCTTTTGGATTTTAGTGGAAGGGGGTTTTTCAGTTGATGTCTACATCATGTAAGTGATGCAAAAGGACTGCATCAGGTGTGCTTTGCAGTATACAGTTAGAGTGTTCAAGTATTTCCTGGATGCAGCACAAAGCTGAAGATTTGATGCTCACTGTCCTAAAAACATGGATATTACAAAACAGGACTTACAGCCAGGTATGAGTGGCCAGATCTTATGTTTCCAGGTTAACACCTTTCTCTAGTTGTGTAATGTTGCAGAGCTGGATAAAACAAACTGGAGTTGAGCCAAAGGCAAGCTTTACCTGACACAGCAGTTTCTCTGGCTTCCTGCTGTAATTTAGAGCAGGCTTCAGGGAGATTTTTTAATTATGCAAAGTACCTTTTTGGTGCTTGGCTGTCTAGGCAAGGGAGATTGAATTATGGCCTAGGCTCCCTTTTCTATTCACTCAAGTGGTGTATGATGGGTACAGGCTCATTATGGTGGAGGTTCTGATCCTGAAATAATTATTTATCAGCTTAGCATGAATTTCAAAGTTATTCTCAAATGTGTGTTTATAGGCCATAAGGTTATGGAATGGCATGATAATTTTGCGTAGTGACTGGTTCAAAATAGTTTCTGAAGTAGTAAGAATGGGAAATATGCTAAATGTTTCATGGTTTTGCATGTAGTAGGGGTAAGATTGGTTTTTATCACTTTTTGCCTAAGATTTTAAAACACTGTAAACCAGACAGATTATAATTTCAGTGTTACCAGAAAAACTGTAAATTGCCTTACTGTTAAATAAAATCTTATGGTTTAAAAAAAGTTTGAAGGTTCCAAGCAAGCTGTCTTCAAGTAAAAGCAATATGGAGTAGTAGATAAGAGCTCAGTATATAGCAGTTAATAAGGGGGGGGAAAAAGCCCTCTTGAATTCTATCCGCTTTTCATTTCTCTTTTTTGCTGCAATTTCCTATAATCAAGTGACATTTTAAAAATATTGTTTGTCTTCATGATTTCTAAGAAATTACAAAGTTCAAAGTTTATAACATACTGCAGAAAAGAGGTATTTTCCAGTCCCTGGACCAGTAACTCCATGTCCCAGTGACATAGCATCAGTCTGGCTTGTTAAAATGCTACTTGGAGAAGGATATTGATGCAAAGTCTATACCTAACTATACACAGCCCACAGTAAGTGGGGAGACTTTAAATCTCTTCCAATACATCTCACTACCCCTTTCTGGGTCCATGCCTATTCAAGTATGAACTTCTTGTACATTTTGGGATCTTTGCTTATGAATTCCAAACTGTCAATGCAGGAAGAAACAGTTTGACTGCAGGTTAAGTACTTTATCTCCTGCTTTACTGCTCTAGTCTTCTAATAAGAGAGCACTGAGTAGAGAGGGGAGAGAAGGAAGGACTAGCTGAACCTCCCATAGAATTAGAGATGGCAGTAATATATTCAGCCTTTCTAAGCATGACTGCAGTTTTATAACTTTAATTTTGTATGGTATGGATCAGTCACATAGTATGATACAATCAACAGATGATTGCAGAGTGATTGCCAGGAACTGAAAAAAATATGAATATTTAATAAATCTTTTTTCTGAGATCTTAGATGGAAATTCTGCAGTGATACTGGAGGAGCCTAAATAGATAATTTTATACCTGTTATTGATGTTTGCAAATACTGGAAAAGATGTTTCTTTATTGGATGCTGCTCTGTAACANCACAACACTTTTAAGGTCATTATTAAATATTTAGGTTTTGAAAAGAATACTTTTTATATTTTTTTCCAAAGGGAGTTGGATGAATATCTGGTAACTGCCAGAACAAAAAGTATGAAATGTAGAGATGCCTGCTCTGGTTGGAAGGCTTCAAAAGGTAAGTAATTTTGTGTGAACTTAATCTTCCTAACCCATTCGATAATATTGTTCTGAAGTATGTCTGTTAAAACTGCCAGAGCTGTGAGGGTTTAATGTGTGTTGTCTTTTTATGAAATGTATTTGAAGAACACAGGTAGTGAAATGGTATTATGTAGCTGGTAGAAAATATGACTATTTTCCTGAACATCTCTCTAAATTTTGGAAGAGAATGAAGAAGAAGGGGGTGCTCAAGGAGTTAATAAAGGATGGCCACAATTCAGATTTGAATCAACAAATGCCTAATGGAAGATAAAATTTCAAGTTTTTACAATCAGGAAAAATAAATTATTTTAAATCTAATCATTCAAGCTTCTAAGTCCAAATGTTGATAGGAATGAGTAGGCGAACAAACTTTGTTATATACCTATATCTTTTTTCATTTTTAATAATCTCCTTAATCATTTTATTTTAACATGAAGTTCAGGCCTAGAATTACTGTCACCTTTTGAGGACTCTTCCCTCCTGTCCATTCTACATGGAAATAGATAAACATTTTATATCATGTCTAGAAAATTAATTTAAAACACTCAAAGTATTTTCCATGACAGATTTCTATTATTCTAGCCATATTGATTTTAATTATACCATAAAGACAGACATGTATGAGGCATTAGAAAACTTGTACAATTCAGAAAATAGAATGAGAACACATTTCATACTCCAGCTGGTAAATGTGCTGGCCATGCCTTTGCTTTATATTCAACACTCCAATGTGAAATTCCCTGCAAATCATTTGATATTTAGCATCCCTCTGCTGTGTCTGTCCTGCCAGCAGAGTGATTCTTGAAGAGTAAGTGTGGGGGGACCATTAGCAAAAGTAACCTTGGTTAAGCAACTGTTTCTCAATTTAATAACAATCAACTAAATAGTTATTATATGAATGAAGGAGTGCATGAAAGTCTGATGGATAAACTATTCAGAAGTAGTTCATGTTTCCATTTAAAAAATAACTTAATACCAGTTTTGTGCTTTCTTATAGAATGTTAAAAATAATGCTAAATACTTGATGGCAAACAAGTATAAAACAATGCCATGTATTCATGTCATAGAACATAGCATATATATGTCAGCCAAAGTTTTTTGAAGTTCTGTGGGTATTGTAGGCAAGAAACAATAAAGGATGGAATTTTTCAAGTAGTATAAAACTTTCTGTTATGAACTGCTGATATTATATTGTACATGATTTCTTCTGGTGTTTCATAACGCTGGTATAACATGTGAATGGAAGGAACGTTCCAGTATCTTGATTTAAACTGTTTTCTTTATGATATATTCAATGACACCAGATGATTTTTTTTTTCCACTTTTGCTTAATACATCTTGCTGAGATGAAAAAGTTAAAGCTTTTGTTGTTACTGCTTTGTATATCGACATCCAACTCACAGAACCATGTGTTTTTAGCTGAGAGTCCTCAGCTCTCAAATTATTTTTGCATGTAGGTCTAATTTTTATTGACACTGAGTATTGGTCACTCCTATCTGTCAGCAATTTCCTGGAGTTAGTTTACTTTGTGGTCTACTGGTTTCTGCACCTACTCTCAATCTCTTCAGCAGACATTTTGCCAATGTAATCATTTTTTTTACTTCCTTTTTTTCATAAACTACATACCTCAACTTGCATCTTGAGTCTTCATTAGCTACATTTTAGGCATTGGGAGAAGTTAAGGCTGTTCCGGACATTTCATTCCTTGTTACTAGGTAGACACCAGCACAAAATTGCACTGTTTGTGCTTCCAATTTCATTGCTAATTATTGTTAAAAGAAGCTGGGAAGATGCAAAGCTTTGGGAATTTGTTATGATTGCTTTCATTTTTGTTTTAATGCAATTTGATCCATGTTATTTGGTCAGTTCAGAATCCATTTATGTCACTACATTTCTTAGAGATTCACTGGTTACTATGGTGCTCTGAGGTTAATTGAGTAATCATTAGATGCTGGTGTATTGTCTAGTAAAAATGAATTAAAATTGATTGGGAATCCAAACAAAACACATTGTTTTTATCATATGAAAGGATGGAGTGTGGTTCCTCTAATATAGACATCTATCCAGTGACCATCTGGTGAGCTTATAACTTTGTGTGCAGCAGTATTTCTTTTCATTTTGAAAAATAAGTCACAGATTGGAACTAACTAGAATTTTTTTTGAACCTTTAATCTATACAGCAATGTAGATTCATGGGTGTGTGATCTCCATTTGTAGTTACTTGATCCTAATTTTCCTGGCAACGTATTTACACGATCTCTGAAGATTTTAGATTACACTAGAAACAATGCAAAATCTTAACCACTATAAAGTGGGTGGTAATATTTTTTGTCTAACATCGCTTTGAATTTAGGTAATGCCATTTTGTTTCCCTTTTGAGTATTTTGTGCATGTGAATTGCACTGAAAACCACAGTAAGTAAATAGTGAAACTTCATCAGAAGAGGAAATTTTTTATAATATATGATGTTTAAGTAGCATTTCATGAAAATACAATCACAAATTGTAAAATTATGTGAAGGTCTGGGCTGCTAAATGTTATCAGTTTTGCCCATAATTAGATTCTTTTTTAATTGGAGGAGGGGAAATAATTAGGTTATTGATCTAACTGTCAAAGAAAATTAATGCAAGTCAGCGCAGATACTTGCATGATACTTGCATAATACTTGTTCTTAGGGTAATTCTAACAAGTGTGAAAATCCTTGTAATGTGCAAATAGAAGTGGTGGAGTGTACCACCTGTCAATTATAACCATGGAAAAGATGCAGAAAGCTTACTGCTTGGACACAACCCTCTAAGCAGAAGTGTGGTGGTGTAGCTTCATCCTTCCTGTTTTCCCTGTCAATCTTCATAGTCAAAACTTTAAGACAGTCAGTCTATTCTCATGGCCACAAACGTGTCTCTTGTTGCTGATTGACTAGTCAACAGACTTCTATCCTCCATAGCTTCTACCTAGAGAAAAGGTACTTTTCAACATTGTATATAGTGAACATGGACAGAAACTTTCTTCCACAAAAAGAGAAAGTGTTCGACACAAGAAGACAGTTTTTGAGCTAGAAGATGCTTTTATTTTCTAACATGTATTTATGGCAATACATATTTATCTTCACTATTTTTCAGTCTTCTGCATAGACCTACTTATCTAAATAGTGTATACATCTACACATACATGAATATACAGTGTAAATCTATGCATGTTGTCGGCTATTACTGTTTTTCCTTTTAAATAATGAAAAGTTATTTTGCTTTTAATCCACTGGATTAGACAGATGTCTGAGTGTTCAGGCAAATATAAATTCAAGGATATAAGTTTTCTGCTATTTAAAAATATTACTTGTAGGAAAAACATATAGACAGCTCTTGATTAACTAGGTATGGCTGTATGAGAAATTATAAAGGGACATGGAATGGCTGCTTTAACTTGGAATGATGGAAATGATGCAAATCCTACTGTATTGTGTGAGTTGCCAATTTAAAGCTGGAAGACAGCTTGATTTACTTTTGCCTGTGGGCTAGGGATTGCAGTAAGATTATTTTGACTAGTAAATGGAAAAACCATGACGTAAACTGCACAGTAAAACATTTTGCATGTATCTTTTGGAACTTGTTATGCAGCTAAACTCTAGAAGTTTCTTGGAATATTTCTTTCCATATGTATGCCATCTCTGCCTGTGTTCTGTGTTATTACATTTTGTCTGCACAGTTCTCTCACTTATCTTCTTGTTGTTCCCCATTCCAAACCAGAGCTCTCAATCTATTCTGACAGAACATGGATGTAAGAATTACAAGAAATGACCCACACTAGACAAGTTTATCACAGCCCTTTCTGAGTCAGAAAGAAGCTTCTTGTTTTGATTCACCTGATAGACCTTCTGTCTGTACATTGATTTATTTGTAGCAGGGAAAGTCAAGTTATCCAAACTGAAGTATTTGATCTTATATTTAAAAAAGGAAATGAAGGAATGCATTTTCCAACTCTCTAACTGTAAGTTGGTGTACTATCATTCTAGAGCTCCCAGATGCTTATTATGGGTTTATGCTTTAGCAGGCAATGAATAATTTCATTATGCAAAACAATTTGTAATGTCTGCAGTGACAGGAAGAGCTCAAAACTGAATGGTCAGAAAACAAAGCAGTTAAAGATTGAGGTAATGATTACATGATTTGAAGTAGTACTTGGTTAGTGACAAAAGCTGGGAAATCAAGGCATAGCGGATAACATGCAGTCCAGTTAGCTAATCAGAAAGCCATTCTTCTTCTTTTCATTATAATTCCAAAAGAGTGATACTTTGAAGATATGGGAAACAATTATTGACCTGAGGTCTGTCTTATTTGCTATAGCCACTAGTCATTTGTTTACGAAATTGCTGCAGTGTTACCTAAACTAGCTGAATAGTGGTAGGAGGCTCAGACACAATAGGCATAGCAGGAGAGGTTCAGGCTGGATTAAAGAAAAGCTTTCTGTGTGAGGACAGTCAAGCAGTTGAACAAGTTGCCAAGAAAGATTGCATTGTCTATCCTTTGAGACTTTTCAAACTGAACTAAATAGTCCTAAGCAATGTGGTCTGAGCCTGCTTTGCAGAAGAAGATGGACTACCAACCTTCTGAGGTTCTTTCCAACCTGAGATATCCTATGACTTTGATTAAAGGATGTGCATATAGCCAAAGTTGATGTGTAAGTATTAGCTTTTAATGTAGACATTGCTGGTAAAAATAGTAGTGATGGGCTTTAATAGCAGCAGGCAACAAGGCAGTCTTGAAACTATTTGACTGACAAAGCCTTTTGTTAGGGTTAATTTTTATTCCCTCTGTGGGCTGCAGTTGCATTTTTATTTCAACATACACTAACAGGGCAGACATTTCTCAGGTTCAGAAAACACTACCTTAGTTTCTTCATGGTATTTGTGTGAGAAAGGATGCATTGAAACTTATTGCAGACTATGGTCAGCATAGACGAATTTTAGAACACCACTCCTTTTCCTAATGTAGACTAGTACTCTGGGGTAGTATTGGCCATGGTTGCTCGTTTGATATCAGTCCCGTAATTTTGTATGGGTTTGGCGCTGATGATCGATATTAATCAAGATTGCCTTTCTGGCTAATGGCAACTCATTCAGGTGGATGGTTCAGCAAGAGTGAATTTTGTTTCTTATTTTGTTGTTTACCTAGAGACATACCTTTCAAGGCTGAAGATATTATAGGTGAGAACAATGGCACAAAGATAATATACAGAAACAGACTCTTAAGGACTGAGCCACTAAATGCTTACAGCTAAGAGCAGCACTTACTGCTGGGAGTAGTCCAATTGATTTCTGTGAAATAATAGAAATCAATATGACTACTCCCAGCAGTAAGCACAATAGGCCAGATTCTCAGCCAGCTAAAATTGAAAGCACCAGATGAGAATTTTATCCAAACCTTAGCAATGAGTGTGTTTGCACCATTTGGTCTTAAATCTACATTTTTGGAAGATTGATTTTTATTTTTTCTTTTGGCGAAGTGTATATTTGTGTGTGTGTGTGTATGTGTATATATATTTCTTTTTTGCACCTGCATCTTGTCCTGTCAGTACCATGGGTCTACCAAGGCAGGCTGGAACACTAATCATTGTAATGTCCTAAGGAGTGGGGGAGTCATTAAAAACTGCTGATATCTTAGCAGATGCTTCTGAGCATGCAGAGATGATATTCAAATTGCTTGTAAACTTTTGTTTTGATGGGCTTCAGGAAAGAAAGGATGCAAAGTCCTTTTTCTGAGGAAATACTGTATTTCACAGCAGCTTTTCAAACAAATTAACCTTTGGGTTGAGACCAAGCATGGAAATGTCCAGTCCCAGAAGAGAATTTCTCTGGAAGTAGTGAGCTCATGTAAACATTGTGTGTTTACACACATACTGAATGTTAATTACTTAATCAATGCACAAAAGGAGATGTAATAGCACTGTAAATCTTTTTATCTGTCTACCAAAAGCAGAGTAATTGTTACATGAGACAACTGATATGTAGACATATTCAAGACCATGTTGTTACTGTCTCAATTTTTGATGTTTTAACAGAGGCACACTTGCAGTCATCCTGATCTATAAAAACAGTTTTAGCCCTCACAATTTCTCTAACACCCAGGCAGTGAGACCTGTCAAAATTGTAGAGCACTTCATAAATTTGGCTTCAGCTGACAAGGTAGTGTTGTATTTCCTATCGGATAGGAGGAGCCTGCAGTTCTGCAGTAGCAAGACCTAGATTGTTCCACCCTCGCTCCAGTTTGTGCGCTACTAGCATGAGATCCACATAGAGGCTGCCACAGGTTCATAACATCTGAAGTGAAAATGTGATGACTATAAATGTGCTTTTACAGATTTGATTTTTCACTGTCATGCAAGAATGGATGAAAACACAGACTGGAGACTTGTAACTGCATTTAGTATAAAAAAGTTTGAATGAAGCATGAGGTTATTGATCACAGAGCTAAAGGTTAAACCAGTGGTAATGACATGCTTGAATTAAAGGCATATTCAAGAGTGCCGCTTCTTAACTTAAGGACTTTCTGTGTCTTTCCCAAAAGAAATTGTTATAAGGACACACAGGAGACCAGTGGCAGGATTCATTACCTTCTGATATTGTCATGTTGGACTAATGAATGTTTTTTGTTACCTGCAAACCACATAGCATGGCAGTGTCATATTCCAACTAGCAGATGTGACTTGAAAGATTCCCATGCATAAAGTATACATGTCATTAGCAATAAATCTGAATGTTTTCAGACCTGAAGACCAATAAAAGCATTTAATTTGGATTGCAGACTGAGATGATTTAAAATAATTGCCTAGTATAAAAGTTGCATTATTTCTAATCTTGTACAATTGACGTTCAACTTGTGCAATATGATTACCAAGTAGGTTCTGAAATTACTGTTTCTGTGTCAAAATCCAAACAGATAAAAACAGTAAAAATTAAAGAGAAACTGTGAGGTCTTATATGATTATCATAAGCTATCCTTGTTTTGGTTTTATGCACTTGCAAATCCAGAAGGTTCGCTAGTAAGTATGCGATAGATAGTAGATAAAAATATGAACTTGGTTTTAGGAGTCTGAAGCTGTCATCTGCTACTGAAGTTAGCCTTTTGACGTCAGTGAGTTTTAAGCACATGCTTGCAAATTGCTGTACAGAAGGATACTTTTAAACCTGGAAGTGGAAATTTTTTTCCCGGATATTGACCATAAACAGCTGTAATGTTACTATTGTTTATCTTGTTTCACAACGCTTTGGTCAGAGATGATGAATAACAGAAATGAAGCATGACAGGTCCACCCCTTGAACAGCATGATCAATTATTACCTACAATGGAGTTGAAGTATCAGTTTTACTTTTTACCTCAAGCAACTAATTTTTCTACTTTTCCTGTCAGCTGATGAATACTGCTGACAGTTTGTATTCCAGCCCAAGGATATTGGGGCCAAAGGAAAGAACACAGTAAGCCCTAGTTCTCCTCAGTATGTCAACAAACCCAAGAATGGCAGATTGGCAACAGATCAATGAGAATAAGTGCATTGCCAAAAGTCATATTTCTCCCTTTGTGTCTGGGATGCCTCGAGCACATTTCCTTTGTGGGGGGGTGGTGGTGGTGGTGGTGGGGCTCTGGCAGCCTGGGCCCATGGCCAAGGTCGTGCAGCTGGTGGCTGTAGGGAGGGCTACTCCAGGCAGCATGGTGGGGCTGCCCTGCTCACCTTGCTTGGATTCAGTAGCATGAGGCCACTGCCCTCCCACTGTGTTATCCTGCTCCTGCTGTGCCCTGGCACCTGGCTGTGCCCAATAGTAAGCAAATCACCTTGACACGTGACAGACTTGCATGTTAACATTTTGAATAATAACTACTTTTAATATTCCAAAAATACCCTTGCAACCTGAAGAAAACCACATACTCAATATGCTGTTCTCTACATCATGGCTAATATCAAAAATGATAATATGAAAGCTAGAGTAAGGACTTTAAACTTTGCAAGAAGAGTTTTCTATTAAAAGTTACTACATGGTGAACTGCTGAAAAGTAAAATATAGTATATGATGAACCCATCACTGGAAAGGCATTTGTGTAAACTTTATGTACTTACACATGCATTTACTGAATGGAAAATAGTACATTTTCATATCTGTCATGGAAAATAATCAGCTATGTGGTTAATTAGAATACAGTGTACATTTTTAGATACCTGTTATCTAAAAATAATAAAACAATGTTTAAAACCTCCATGAATTCAAGTGAGATTGTCACAGTTACTCTAGGAATTTGTTACTTTACTACCATACAAGAATTGCATAGAATTTCCCTGAGTTGTGACATTTATCAGGGAAGTATTGTGATAAACCCAGCTACAACCTATCAACTGTCATGTAATCATTGGAAGAAACTAATACAAAATAGCACGAAAATTTCCCGTAGGGACTGAAAAGTTGAATGAAGGACTTCAAACAAAGCGTTCATTTAAAATGGAACATTTCACTGCTGGTGGCTGTTTTAAGTGAGTTTGGCTGGTTCCACAGGTAAAGCAAAGAGTACTGGAGGAAAACTGTCATATAGAAATAGTGACAAGAATAAAAAATATCTATCTTGAATTATGAACACTAACCAGAAAGGTAGAAGGATGCCAGGAAGGTAGAGAGTTCTAAGCACGTAGTAACTTCATGCTGCTGTTTTGTTTTCATGTCTGCGGGGTGGTGGGGGTGGGGGGATAGATTATTCAGATGAAAGAAAGTACTTGTATTTTCTTTGGTTTTAGTTTTCTCATAGTTTGCACATCTCACAACAAGGTTGATTGATCAACAGAGATGATATATCAGATGTGGGAGGAATGTAACAAATGTTTTGCAGGAATAAGTTGCAAAAAGAAGGCAGTAAATGTTGCATACAGCTTAACTAAGGTATGAGGTAAGAAGGAAAGAAGGAAAAATGCTTGGATTTAAAGATGCTGTTCAAATGTTGTTGAATTAGTTAATGCAGTGCTAGAGCACCTAAGATTTGTTAGCTACACTGAGCTAACTACTGGAGGAAGAAAGTAAACACCTCAGTGAAACCATATTTAAGTTTTATGCTTCATGAAGGCAATCTCACATCAAGTTTGGTGTGCTCTGTTTGTTATCAATGAAATAGCACTCGTGCATCAAGTTACCATTTGTTTCCCTAATGAAAAATACACCTAAATTAGACTCTCATCACAAAATGACAAATGAAAGCATTTTCTTGAAGTTTTTGATTTTTAGCATTTACGTGTTACTTCTTTCAGTTGACAAAATTCTAGTTTTGGGATGACTTCCAACAGTTCAAACATGAAAGCACCAAAAATCAGTGTAGAAATGACTTTTCTAAACCAAAGGTGTTGATGTGAAGTAAGGCATCTGTTAAATCTTTTTGCTATAGACTATTGCCTTGGGAAAACTCTCAAATTCAGAAGCATATTTGTGCATGTTTGCTGGACCTCTGATTTAATACAAGTTGTGCAGTCTACATATTTGTCAGTTTGCAAAAACATTTACTTTTTTCAGAGGACTGTGTTGTTGGAACAAAACTGTTCTCGTTTTCCAACTGAACTTAAATCTTCTGGAAAGCAGTTCTGGTTTTGATATTTTTGAGGGTGTAACAATGCAAAGAATGTATGTACTTTCCTAAAAGTCATGCTGATGTAATGTTCTTGCCTGGAAACTGGCATGGTCACTGCCTAACAACAGTAAGTCTTTCTATTTTTGTCAAGAAAAATAGAATCAGCTGATGGTTTAAATATGTGATAAAGTATTACTACTTACTAAATCAAGATTATAAAAGCAAAGCAAAACCTATACCTATACCTTGCTTTATATAATCGTTTTTAAAACGATGCATGTTTTTAACACATTCTATGCATTGTATGATACCATGAGCAGAGGATGTAAGAAAACTTATTTGTACCCAAAGATCTAAGGCTGACCCATTGGTAAAGACTGTTTTATAGTGAATATAAAATACTAAAGAAAATAGCAAGTATTGTGCAGTTGCTATGAGTAACTATTACACAGTATCGGAAGTGCTAGAGATGAAAAAAAAAAAATCCCCAAAAGATTTCAAACTTTGTATCTTTGTTATACAAACAGTTGGATCACTTTGAAAAATCAGATATGGACTTTGAAACACAGTAGGGATATTGTGTGGACTTCCTTAAGAAAGCTCCTGTTTATTCAGATGCCCTATGCTTGGTGCAGAGATAATCCTCTTAGGTTCTTTATGACTGCTTTACTATATCACTTTCCAATTAATTTAACTTGGATTTTTTTTATCACAGGATGATCAGCTATTCCCCTTGTTTCTCTACTGAGTACTTGTAAAGCTGACAGCATTCTTAAGCTTTGCTGAGTTTGGTTTTCACGTCCTTTGCTTAATTATTACATATGGGGAAAGATAGACATATTTTGAGACAAATTAACATGATCTTAATCCTGCTTAGTATCTTAGAGATTGTTCCTTTGGCCTTTTAAAATTCTATCTAATTTGCTTAGTCCCCAGAATGTACATTTTCTAGAATGTTGAGGCTTTTCTAGAATGTTAAGCTTTTGTGTTACTTTTAAGTTTTGAGACTGTCTTTGATGTGATAATTATCATTCTAGTTTTATATACTTAGTGTACTTGGTACTTTGCACGTTCATACTGGAATGAAATTAAACCTGGGTGACTTCTAATCCTTTTCCCATCAGTATTTTTGTTGGGCTCACCATCTAAGGTTGTTTTTGGATCAGAAGAAATCAAGTAAACACTGCTTCTAAGCTTCCAATAATCATCTCTTTACTGTTCTAAAGACTTTTTGTTTTTAAACTCCAGTAACTATTTCCTAGGCCATTTCAGACAGTAAAGGTTGTTTCATTACCTAATCCACTTCTAGACATTTTACAAGTGAGTCCTCTGCGAATCCAGTATTTCTCCCAGGTCTGCTAACTTTGTATGGGCAAAAATGAGTATCTCTGTCATTTCTAGCAACCAGCTGCCCAGCATCAGCTTTTGATGAAGTAATCCACATTGCTAATTTTCCTTTATCGCTTTTACTGCATTGCTTTTTGGCTTGTTGAGTTTCAGACCTAGAAGTGTGCCAAAGAGTGCACATGCTCCCTATCAGGACAAGAGGAACTGTTTTTGCACCATTCTCTTAGCAAGTCTTCTAGTGTTTGACAGAGAAGTTCCATGAATAATTCTCTCCCATGACCTGCAGGAACCCACTGTATTCTAGCATAGAATAAACTAAGACATCCAAAAATAGCACAAAAAAACAAACAAAACTGAAAAAGACAAACAACAACAAAAACCCACCTATGGGTAAGGATCTCAAAGAATTTGATTTCATATCAAAGATCTATGTAAGAATCCTGAGTCATCTTTGGTGGGCTGAAACAGGCTTTCTGGAGATTGAACAAACAATTGTATTTTTGTACATATTTCTAAACCAATTGGTTTGATCCTTCTTGCTTAGAGTAATATCAATTTATTGCTTTAATGTTTATTTTGTATTGGCAGTGATTTCAGCCTTCTGAAACCTAGTTATTCCTTCCTAAAGGGAATGTTGATCTATATACATAGAGTAGAAATCAACACAATAGTCTGTATCCTAATGTAGGATATAAAAAAAAAGGTGCTGAGGCAATGGTGTGCTTTTCCATTAGGATCTCTGGTAAGAATAGGGTATCAGTTTGGGAGAACCATGTTCCAGTAGCAGGTGTTCAATAATTTTTTTGGCATGTAGTAGAATGAGCAAGAGCCTGCAAGCACCAAGGTAACCACAGTACTAACATATGTATGGACAGATGACCTTTAATTCTAAAAGCCGCAGCAAGACTCGATGAGTTGGGAGTAATCTAATTTAGATACATACCTTATTTAGTCTTTTCAGACATCTGTCATGTTATATGAAAATAACTTTGATACAATATTTTATGACAAGATTATATATTTTACTCTTTCCCTGGAGCATTTCAGTGTTTTTGTTTGACTCCTGGCAGAAAGAATTCTCCTAATATCCTTCAAAATAATGGGATGGTATCTATCCTGGAGATAACACAAGTTTAAAATTGTGGAGTTATTGTAGAAAATATGTATGATAATGGTAATTAACCATACCTAAGTATGCTTGTAACTTTGTTTAGAGAGCTGAAATTTATACCATTAATCTTTAGTCTGCCACAGGTAAAATGCTTTTCTCTTATGTACATCAGCTTTCATGGTTAGGACCCTAAGAAAAGCACTGACTCTTGTGCAAAGCCAAGCCTTCTGTTTCTGGTCTTAATTCTTTCTTGAATATTTGGCACATTGCTTCTCTATCACTTATTTCTTTCACTAATTATTCAGTTCCTTTCAAACTTGGTATAGAACTGCAGAAATTCTAGATGATTCTTATGCATCTCTTTAGAATCAGTTTTTCTATGACATTCAACTATATTTTAATGGACAGTTGATTCACAGTAATAATAAATGGATTGGGAAGTATTTTTAATGTTTTAGTACTTTTAGAAATTTTGACAACTCTTACATATCTCCCTCTGTAGATTAGAATTCAGCATTATGTAGCAAAAGAAGTCAGACGCTTGTGATGGAATGTGCACGCTTTATGGTTCTTTGGAGATTGTCTAAACTGGGAGAACAACCATTATGACAGTACTTTGTTCTAAAAGACAGATTTTTGAGGTCACTTTGAAGGAAAGAGGAAGAAACTTATAAGGATTGAGAGAACATTTTCTATCCACTGTGTGGGACAAATAGTCGTTTAATGGATGTCAATAACAAATTTGTAATTAATATTCTAGTACAGTGTTCTTTAATTGATGAATAATGATTTTAAACCTCAAGGTGCACTTTGAATTCACAGCCTTCTGACTGTTAGGGAGGATACAACCAGCTGTCTCTGATTTTTGTGTTTTTAATCTTATTGCGAAGAATTTGATCATGAAACAATATATCTGAAAATATTTTTTAAATATTTTAATATGCTGACACATAGTAGCAATGTCCAAAGGTAACATTTATACTCAGTCAGATTTTTAGAAAACGTTTATGAACCCATAATTTATTTCAGTGCATAATTTATAAATCAGTGGACAGCTGTGAAACTATCCAGAGCCTAAACAGAGAAGACCTATATTGTACTTGGTGAAAGGATAGATGCTGAGATTTAAGTTAATTCATGAAGCTGTTTCAGAAATAAGCGAAATCCATGTATAAACAAAACCTTTTTAATTAAAAAAAAAAAAATTGGAGATGATTCAATTTTCTATTTCACTCCTAGCTTTACAAGAACTCTTCCTCTCCTAGAAGGAATAGGGATACCAAGAAGATCAAAAGCAACATAAGTTCTGCACCTTGCTTTCACTGACACCATTGTCATGCAAAGAAAATGCACTCAGCTCATGGAAGGAAAGAAGCTATTGCATCTTTAACACAAATTTAGGAAGAATAGACTTTTAAGCTTTTTTTACCTTTATGTTTGTAACTGGATTTTAATTTAGATTAATAACAATCAAGAAACAACATGGAAAATCAAAAGTCAGGTATTCAATGTGCCTCTCCTCTGCTATGGGTGAAGGAAAATGGCTGCTGTCTCCAAGCTCATAGAGAATATTGTTAGAAACTTAAATTGCACAATATAGAAAACACAACAATATTACAGGATTCATTTAGCATGATAGTGAATGATGAACTGAATTTCTTGGCATCAGAAAAATATTAAAATCATTAATAGAATTCTAATGTAGCCTCAAATTCTAAGTAAAAGATCTTAAATGTTTGTAAGGGTTTCTGAGGTGTATACTGGCTATGGATACTGGTTTAGACAAGTTGCACCAAACTTTCATTCTGACAGCTAACCTTTATGGTAAGCTTTAATTGGTTTAAGGTGCCAAGTAATTAAAATAAGCCTACAATAGCCTCTGGGCTGCCTGCCGACTGCTGTACAAAAATGGCATCCCCTGAAGCACCTGCTCCTGTTTCAAAATTAGAAAACACTGTTTCTGAAAGAATTTAACTTAGCAGCATGCAGGTGGAAGGTTAATTTTAAGACAAGGTTTCCCCTTCATTTTATCCTATGTGCAGACTGTTGGAAATTGAATACTGTCAGGGTTAAATTTTGGAAATTACTTGGGACTAATTGAAATTTAGTAATATTCCTAGTCTAATTTAAGACTATTTTCAAATACTGTACCCATATGTGAGACTAGTTTTCCTGAATTGTCTAGTTCACATTCAATAAGCTGGAAATCTTGTTTGCTCAATTGTAAATGCTTGACAGTCTGGGAAAAATAATGGATGCCTAATGTATTCTGGCTTTAGCTGGAAATGACAAATCATTTTTAAGTCTGAGTTTGGGACTCAAATCTTATAAGTGCTTCTCTTCAGTGAACCAGAATTGTCCCTTGTTTTATAGAGCTATTTCACCTAACATTTACCCACCTGATGAACAGCTTTTTCTTCTCAGTGTTTACTTTCCTAGCTTAAATAAGCAAAGCCCTCTGTCTCATCAGATATTTATTCCTCTTATCTGCCCTGTGTTCCATTTCAAATTCGTAATCTTTGACTACGGTGATCAAAAAGACGTGTTAGCTCAGATGAGGTCTCATCTGTGTTTTAAATGTATTTTTTATGCATCTTTGTATTCTTTGTCTGAAAGATTGAAACATGATAGGCTGCATTTCAATTTTGGTTTTTTTTGGCCCCATTATTTTGGGACTCTCATCTTGCAGTTAATGTTTTTGCTTTTCTCTTCCTTAACAGTTTCCACTCAAGTTGCTAACTTACTGTAGGCATTTTGGTTATTAGTCCCCAAGGGTGTGATCTTGCACTTTGCATTGGTTTAGTTCCATTTCTAACATTGCTTACCTCAGTCATCCAAGTTCTTGGTGAAAATACCGTGATCCTTCTCTTCATTAATCTTTCCCAAGTTTGAGTCATCAACAAATCCTATAAGCATGTATTTTTTTTACCTTCATCACTGAAAATGTTTAATAAATGATTGTTCAGCAGTTAAATTAGGAATGTCCCTCCAATGTGTCCTGTTGTCCTGTTCCCTTCAGGCAATTCCTTAATGACCTCTTCTTCAGTTTATGATTTATGCTGGTTTACAAAGCTCAGGTAACATTAGATCTATAGCATTTCTTCTGTCTTGATAGTCAGGCATAAGTCTATCCAGTTAAACTAACATGGTATTTGTCCTGAACCGATTTTCAGTTTTTCATTACCCTTTCAGCTCTGACTAATTACCTTCAATTTCATTTCATATTTTACTTGATATTTAGAGGCTAACTGGACCTGAAGATCAATTACCTCACCCATTCTTAAAATGTTACATTTGCTGTCTTCCACTGAAGTGGTACCAGTGTTGACTGGACAATTTTGCTACTTCAAGAACGTTCTCATCTAGTGTGTGATTAAGTATGTTGAATTATTTTACTGCAGTTTTCACTTTATCTGTACTTGTTTAACCCTTGCTTTTTTTCCTTATGCTTAACCTCTCTACCCTATTGGAAACCAAGACCTATTACTTGATTTCAGGTTAAACCTAGATTATTTTTCATCTCCAATTCATCCTCTTTTCTTAGCAGCAAGCTGCTCCTTTCTCTGCTCTCAATTCTTTATGAAATGGAAGAAGCTTTTTCTATTAGCTTTTTTTAAGAGGATGCGACTCGTCTAGATTTTCTGCAGCAATCAATTTTTTCCTATATTTTCTGACCTTAAGAAAAGGATATTTTTGATTGGTACTTTTCCAGCATTCCTTTAGATCTTTCCTATTTGTTTGGTGTTTCTAGCTCTTAAAGTATCTATTCCTATATTACATGGTTGATACAATATCTCTTCTATAATATTATCACTAGACAGAAAAACTTAATGTTTTTTTGCTTACTATTCCTAGCTGTTTTCCCATAGAGAACATTTATGTTGCTGTACAATTTGCTAATCTTTTTCAAACCAGTTATGAGGTTTCTTCCTGTGCTTTGGTCTATCATACAATGCCAAAGGTAAAATTTCTCATTTAATCTTACTACTAGAGCCAGGGGATTAATGTCAGGTGGCACTTGTGGTGACAGGGAAAAGATTAAAAAGTAATTCCATTAAACCTGTCTACTGCATTTGATATTTGAACCATTAATGAGAGGGATTACCTTCTTTGTAGACTGTGGTAAAAATAAGCTCAGCATAATT
>VXAL01015503.1:51230-61231 GCA_013399475.1 Chauna torquata
CATAATTGTCTTATGAACCAAAGGCCTACTTCTAATACATGAAAGATTCTATTTCATAGAGACCTCTGATTAAGACATTCATTGAGAGTTTAGTCATATTAGACTAATGGGAAAGATCGGCATAATAGTTCCCTCACTTTCTGATGGTGAACACTGAGTTTTCTGAAAGCATATAAACGTAGCTTATACATATATATGTGTGGCGTATACTATAGCATATACAGTGTGTACTATGTATAAACTAAGCTTATATATACTAATANTTCACCAAGTTTTCTTAAAGAAAATAAGCTGTCATGGAACAGGAGGCAAAGTCATCTTATAAATTACAATTGGTGTAAAGAGCAAGAGAAGAAATAAATACCCAATGTTTTACAATGCAAGGAGAATGCCGGCAGGGATCTGTACTGAGGTCTATGATGCTTACACATGATCTGGGTATAGAGCAGTAAGAAAACCTACTGATACTGGGAAGTCAAAACCAGTGCCACTACAAAAAGCTGCAAAATGAACTTGACTTCTGAGAAGCTGAGCCAATAACATGTCAGGTGAGAATCACTGTCAGAGTTAATAAATACTAAGTCATATACCTAGAAAAATCACTATAGTATAGTTGTGCTGTACTTGTCACTCCTTGCGTAACAGTGGGTTCTAAATTAACACTTAGAAAAGCATGTTAGAAAATGTCAGTTCAGTCCTAAGTGGTGATCAAAAGGTGATTGGAATATTAGAATTATTGGGAAAGGAATGGAAAGTAAAACATAAAACACTTTGTCATGATGCATGCATGCTTGCTATTCAGTATTATTCTAGTTGCATGGTTTTTAAGAGAATATAGAGCTAGAAAAGGTATGTAACACAAGGATAACGAGAAGAATGGGATGGCCTTTCATGTAGGAAGAGACTGAGCAGAGTAGATTTTCAGCTTGGTAAAATGAGGAAGAGAAAGTTAATTTCAGTGATACAGCGTAATAAAAAAATATTCAGCAGTTTTTAGGAAGATAAGGAAGTGGGGGATTTTAGATGAAACTCTCAGGTAACAGGTTTTAAGAAAACTACAACAAAAATTACTTGGGTACCTTCAATATTGGAAGTCATTAACACAGGATCTTGTAGGTGCCAAAAAAAATGGATTCAAAGCAATTATTTCAAAGCACATTTATGAAGAACTATCAAGCTCAATGAGGAAGGCGAAGTCTCAGGTTTAGGAAGCTGCTAAACTGCAACGTGGTGGAAAACAGTAATAAGCATGTGACACAACATTCTGTATGTACCTGCTTTTCATACGCTTTACCTTAGGTTTTGCTACGTATTCCTATCAAACCTTTTCGCTGGTTTTCCTTCCTTTGATTCTAGGTTCTAATTCACTGAATCCTAAAGCAGAAGAGCAAGTGAGTAAAGGAGCTAGCACTTTCTGTATTTTTCTGTTATAATTGGTCACAATCTATTTAAAATGAAGATACTCTGTGCTAATATAGTAATGACCAGTAAAATAAAGTAAATTCTATTTGTGGAAGTGTCTGTAACTAGTTACTGTGGCAGAACTTTAGGTTGTGAATGATCAACAAACAATGAACTGGAGTTCTAAATATTGAATATATTATGTTTTGTCCTAAATAAAAGTCAACCCATAACATGTTCTATGACCCATCATTGGAAGTTTCTTGGGAGTCCTCATTGCTACAAAAGAAAGATTTAAATTACATCAGTGTTAGTCCTGGATTAACTACCAGTATTCCTCCTTTCTTGCTGTAGTTGAAAACAACATTTCTTCACTGCTTAGGAGACACTAATGAACTGATACAGATGTTAGTTCTATATATTTTTATACTTTCATTGAAGGATGAGTAAAATAAAAAAATCTTCAGGCAGTAGAAAGCAGCAAAACTTTCAGTAAATAACTTTGATTTTTTAAAAATCTATTGGATTCTAGGCAGTTTCCAGACAAGCATTTTAGCTACATTTTTTTCTCTTACCAGAACATCTGCTTTTCAGTTCTCAGTAGGTGTTTTTGTTTACCGTGCATTCTATGGTTATTGCCTAGTTAAGAGTGTGCTTCCCAATGTTTTACATGACTGAAACTTATGCTACTGTTGTAATGAGGCCAAATATTAGAGACCTTTAGCTGTTGGAGGCTATTTGTTCATGTTTTAAACAAATGTGGCTCCTTTGCATTTGCAGCTGCTTATATGGTGGCTTTCTTCAAACATGCAGCAACTGAGCTTAATGGCAGGGATATGGCGGGGGGAGCAGGGGGTCCTGGGAGGGAAATGAAAGGCAATGGGAGCAGCTGCTTCTAGAAAAGAGCAATTGATCCATGAGAGAGGCTGTAAAGACTGCATAGAGCAGGAAGGTAGTATTCAGGTTAGAAGAGCCAAAAGGTTTTGCTCTGACTCTGTTGGATAATAGCTTATATTTGGTAAAAGCAAGTATATCAACTAGAAGTATAATTCTAAAATGTGATTGCCTCCTCTGTGAGGAGAAACATACCAGAGAGCTATTATGTTCAAACCCACTTTATAATTTCATACTTCAAAGATGCTTTGTGAAACTAACAGCTTGTATTACTTTTCAGAAACGCAGACGAAAAAGCATAATGAATAAATTACTAATTCTGACTAGTGAAGTTCTGAGGGAATTGTATTATGCTACAGGTTTGTGTTGATTTTCTTTTCTATGTGAAACTGAGTGCAGGCCCATATTGTACGTGCTTGGTTGACAAAAACTCAAAGCCAGAAAAAAGTCAAGAAATGGTCAATCTCAATTTTTCCAACTAGTTGTAAAGCTTGTCTTTGAGTAAGGATGCTCTTTATGGCAATCTTTATGTAAACCTATTCAGAAATTTAAACGGTTCTTATTTAAACTGCTCTTAGCATTAGGAAGCTGTTTCAGTGTTTTATACCTCTGGTAGATACTTGTTTAATTTTGTCTTGATATTTCAATGGTAGGTTTCTCCTTCTCTAGTAATGTGGACGCTGGTATTTAATTTTTCTAGCTCCTCTTTTGTCCTCTTGTTTACCTATATCTCACTTCATATAAAAATTATCTACTATCATAATATCAGTCTTAGTTTTTGCTTAACTCTGTAAACCACATTATTTTGTCATTTGTAAAGTAAATCATCAAGTCCTATGCTTGTGGCAGTTGCTTTTCTCTGTATGTATTCTAACTTGAAACCATATTTTTGAGCACTGGAGACCCAAATAATATTTCTGACAATCAGATTTTATATCTGGATAATATCTCACCTGTGCCTTATACAGCAGTATTGATCTTCCCTACCTCTTCTAGAAATATTTTGTCTGATAAATTCAATATCCTTTTCCACAGCAGACTCGCACTGATGATTCATAGTCACTCCATGACAGAGTAATATCAGTGATTTGCTGTAGATGAGCATTGCCTTTTTGCAGAAATTTTATTGGTCCTGAAGTGTATAGGTATTGTACTTTAATAGGATTTTATTCCATTTTATGTATTCCAAATAAGTTTATTCAGTTTCTTTTGTTGTGTTTTTCTGATTCCCTGTATTGATAATATCTCATAAAAAAAAAAAGCGTCTTTGTCTTACGAATATTATTAGTGTAAATAAAATTTTGTCTAAGCTGATCTCTGAATAACCTATTTAATAAGACTTGCATGCTTACAGTTCATCTTTCATTACAACCTGTTGTCCTTTCCCTTTTAACCAGAAATCTGTTTGGTTAGGTAAAGTATGTGCTTAGCTTTATGCACTGAGCTTTATAACAGATGTCAAATTGAATTTCAGTGTGCACTTGGTTTTTTTTACTAGAATAGTGCTAGAACTTAACATGTACTTTGAGTACGTTTTCAGTGTAAAACGGTAGCATAAATGAATCTGAATTTGCTTCTAATATTGATATTTGGTGGACTAAGAAGCTAAGGTGAATTATGACAGGTATGGAAATACAAATGATAGAGATCGCATGAGTCTGAATTACATGCCAAAACAGCTGCAATGTTGAATGATCTGCTGCTACTCCAGATTTGAGAAGCATGCTCTACCTGCATATTTCATGTTTACAGAAAATTAATTTCCGTACTGTTGGCCAGATTATTAAAGGGTCGTGTTTCTACCACACAAAAAGTTTACTTTCTAGATCTTGTGCAGTGTATCGATAAGACTGAAAGAGCAGCTATTTTTTTCATTAACTAGAATAGAAGGAAGTGATGTATAGAAATATTATTTACTAAGACTAATCTTTCTGGAACCTAATTGTTTTACAGCTGATCTTTTCTTTGTTTGAAATTCCATTGAGCATTCTAGGTTTTACTTACCCTCTCCATTAGTGTATGACTGCAGAGTTTTGCTGTATTTCATGTAAATAAAAATAGCTAATAAAGTCACTATAATTATACACACAGCATAGTACACAGGGAAGAAGATGGTAGGCTAGCAGGTAATAAGTCTTTCATGAGATGTTGTAACAAATTTCCAAACATTTGCAAATGCAAAAAGATGTTCATTTGTTGTGCAGGGAGATGCTCTTAAGAATGAAATAGTCTAAGGAAGGAGCATTTGTGTTGTCAGCTCCATCTAGCCCAACATCTCACATTTGACTGTAACCAAAAAACAGTGGTAAAAAGGAATATAAAAAGTAAGGAAGTATTGTGATATGTTTCTCCAAATATTATTGTCAGATTCTATCATTTTGAGGACAGTTTTTTCCTAATCCAGCAGTCATCAATTTTATACTCTTTTATTAAATGGAGGTTATAGCCTCAATTGAAACATCCTGACAGCACGTGATACTCTGAAGTTCTTACACAGTTTCCTGTGACAATTTCTCTTGAAATCTGGGAACTGACATTCCAAAAGAGGCTCACCTGCAAGATATGACAAGACTGAAAATAGTTTCAAGAGAATCGCAGTGTTGCCTCAATCTTGTTTGTTGAGCTTCTTCAAAGACTAAACTTGATCACCACTGAATATTTTAAGGAAGATATGTAGGGAATAAAAATCAAGAAAAGGCATGAGAAAAACTCAAGCAATGCAGGAAAGTAACTTTATAGTTCTATTCATAAATTCCAGAAGCTTCATATTGTGAACTGAGTGAGGTGGGAACCAAGGTTTTATGGATAGGCTTGATTCAAGCTCTCAGATCTTCAAATTAAAAGATATAACAGCATCTGTTTTCACTGTTCTTGCCAAGAGTCTGAACGAGTTTCATTTTTCTTTAAATGAATGGTTTCCATGTTAGTAACAAGGTTCCATAACAGGCTAAAATTCTAAAGAGTCCAGATTTTAACTTCGGAAATGAAGTTCATAGTGAGACAGATAGAGCTTTGCCTTTTGAAAGAGCTGGCTACTATACAGTCCACCTGGCTTTGATGTTATTGCTTTAAGACCATCTGTATCTATATGTTTTTATAGTAATTATGATAAAATATTTATTGGACATAGTTTAGCCTTTTCATCCTTTTTTAAAAGCCATAGCAATAAAAAAATGATTTTGTGTCAATACCTTTAACTTTTCCAGAGTCACTCTACAATTTTCCTGGTGTGAGGAAGCAAAGATAGTGATCACACTCATAAAATGAACTTCATACAGTCTCTTAACTTCATGGTTACGGTCACTTCCTGTTAACCAAGCTTTGAGGACAGCTCTGAAGAAAGAGCAGTTATTGATCTTTTAGCCATTTTTAAATTGGGAATCTATTCTTAATTCTCCTCAAACAAAGTCTTGCTTTTCTCAGGTGAGGTAGCGGTTCGTAGGTTTTGTACAGCTGAAGATAAAATACTTCTCTTATGCATTCCTAGGTCTTTGGTTATCTTCTCCCTTGTTGGTACAAAAAACCTTGTTGATTTAATGCCAGTAGCCAAAATCAAAACTACTATTTCAAGGCTGCTGAGATGTTGATGTATCGGAGCTTCTTGCACATGTCAAGGAACTTATCCTCACAGGGCTACCAAAAAGAAAGTAAGCACGCTTCCCGTTCTTGGAGAAGGAAAAAATGAAGTTTAGAGTGTGATTATCATGAAGTGGCAGATGTTGGGACAGGACCAAGCCCAAGATTCAAATGGTGCTGAGTTCCAGCCTTCCTCTGTAGGGTCAGAGACAACAGTATGCTTCCCATGCTTTTGTCTATTAGTTATATTTTCATGTATATAAGTTTTAATATTTTGATTAGCGTAAGGCTCTGAGTTAAGAAACATAAAATTTGAGTAGGAAAGATTATGCAGTCTTGTGAATAACAAAAGAAGTGGACAAGGAAGCATACTATCTTTTAAGTTGCATTTAACTAATTTGTTAATTACAGTCAGAAGTAATGGTGCTACCTTAATTTAAAATCCACAAATAAATCTGGGATTTCTAGCCAAATTTTTATATGGGGGCATTGGTAAATATCCAGAAAAATCTGCAGGATTTGGACCAGAATTTAACTAGGACTTCATGGTTTCCGAGCCTGTTTAGAATAGTTGTTAGCAATTATAGTCATTGTGTTAGCACCAAAGGTCCATCCAAGAACAGTTTTCCTTTGTGCTAGGCATGATGTGAAGAAGAAATAGCATTTCCATGCACAGTTTAGAATCTGATATAGGTATAATCTACGTAATTTTATAAGAAAAGATGATAAGGAAGGAAAGAAATAATATAATGGGGTTGTCCTCACACACACACAAGCAAAACGCTTTCTAACTTCAAATTACACTGTGTAAAGCATGTTAATCTGTTTTATACCAGCTTCAGAGCTGGCAAAGTCAACAGAAGGGCACCTGAGCCTTCTCAACTTTCTCCTAACTCATGAAATTACACAGAGGTTTGTAGGCAGCATTACATGGTTTTAATGAATTTAACCTGATGCATGCAAATAGAGATACCTAAAGAACTGTTCATGACTCTACAGTTCTATTTCTGTATTGACATAAGAATGCAGCGTTAACTGAGAAATTTTCAATTTGTTTACTCTGCTTTTCATGTAACTTTGTTTTTAGCCATCCTAAGCAAAGAATACACACTTCTAGTGACCTCAGTCCTCAGAAAAGTTCTCCCTGACTTTGCTAGGCAATTTCTAAAGGAAATACTGAGGTTTTCTTTCTTTGATTGTTAAGGTACTTGTTTTCTTCAGAGATGTCTTTCTGTTGGAGACTCTGAATTAATCATACAAAATCAGCAGGAATATAGGAATGGCATTATGTCTTGTCATGTGGTGATTTGGCAGGTAAATTGTAACCAATCTTTTTGATTCCTATGCTTCTAGCTTTTCAATTTAAAATCCTAACTAAATTTTTTTTAAACAAAGACTAACAACTTGTAGAGAACAGTAAATTACTCTCATCCTTTCATTCTTTATCTCCTATTGCTCTCCTTTGCTATGGGAAAAAATTCCCAGAAAATATCTGCAAAACCATTACGCTTGCCTTTTAAAATTTGTGTTATGGTGTCTTAAACTGACTTTTGTTAGTAAATTGATATATATACAATGGCTACAGCTTATACTGTAATAGCTGTCCTTCTTTCATGTTTATATTTTTAATTATGAATTCAGTCAGATTAGTTATTGCTTTTAAATCCATGATTGGAAATTTAATTTCAAACTTAGAATTTTTGTATTTGAATATCACTGCATATAGGTATAGCCTATAGTTCAATTTATTAAAATATTTTAACATAATTGAAAGGTTTTCATAATTAGAGTAGGAAAATGAAAAAAGGAATTGCTTCCAAAATTTTGAAATATAGGAATCTTAGATGAAATTGTGTGCAGTCATGTTGCATACCTCTATGATCAGTCTCCACTAAATATAGCGTGACCTGTACTCTGAAAGGTACACTTGGATCTGATTTTGTTTTAAACAGTGTTGTAGTGTGATGAATATTACTCTCTAGATAAATAGCATAATATATGTTGGAATCAGATGGTTCTTGCCTTCGCAAAGAAAGAGGGGAGGCCAACACTACTTTTAATATCAGAAAAGTGTGTAAATAACTTGCTTAGTTGTGGAGACAACAAAATCTCCATGGAATGTCTCATATAGCAATGCTTCCTTAGCAAGTTATGTTTTTGCAATAAAATAAAGTTCAAAAACGAACTATGGATATGACAGATGGAACTGTTCAGCTGTGAGGGTGAGCTTATAGGACCATCTATTAATTATCAGCTTGAGAATTTTGGAAGTTGGAAAACATGCTTTAAATTATAGATATGTTAGCTAAAAGGGCATTCTTTGCAGATCTTTCTCAGGTAAGCTGAACTATCTTTGAGCTTAATTTATTTGCTTGAGCCAAGGAGCAAAATATGTACTGATAAATATAAGACTTTGAAGGACCCCATTTTGGAGTAGAGGGGGAGTGAAGTTATATTAAATCTAAGTTTCCTGTACTGGATCTGGCCGGGATAGAGTTAACTCTCCCCCCAGCAGCCCATACAGTGCTGCTCTGTGCTTGTAGCTAGACCAGTGCTGTGTCTATTGCTGAGCAGCGCTGGCACAGCACCCAGACCCTCCAAACCCCGTGGGCTGGGGGTGAGCAGCAGGTGGGAGGGGACTTCGCCAGGACAGCTGACCTGAACTGACCAGAGGAATATTCCATACCTTATGATGTCATGCTCAGCAATAAAAGCTGGGAAAGGGGAAGGAGAAAGGGGGGGGCTCTCGTCATGAAGATGTCTGTCCTCCCAAACAACCGCTATGCGTATTGAGGCCCTGCTTCCCAGGACGTGGCTGAACACTGCTCGTGGACGGGAAGTAGAAAATTTTTTCTCTTTGATTCTGCGTGGCCTTTGCTTGTATTATTTTTTTCTTTCCTTTTCCCTTTAATTAAATTATCCTTATCTCAACCCTTGAGCCCTTGTCCACTGTATTTTCTCCCCCTGTTCCTTTGAGGAGGGGGAGTGAGCGAGTGGTTGTGGTGGAGTTCTGCTGTTTAGCTGGGTAAAACCCCACCACATTTCCTCAAACAGGTGATAGGGCAGTTCCTCAAGTTGATAATTGTGATCATGGAACCAGGCAGCGTATCGAGAATCCTAAGACAGCTATAAGGTAGTACTGTAATAACAAAGCTGTAATGATAGAGATCAAGGATGCTTCTAGTCCAGTATCCTGTCTCTGGCAATATCGAGTGTTGATGTGTAGTGAAGAATATAAGAACAGGCAAGCATTGAATGAAAACTCTGACTGAGTACTGTTTTAGCATGCAGTGATCTTTAGGTCAGGCACTTCCCAAATTCAGAGCGATGCTATGGTATTAAATAACCTTTTATGGATCTTTCTCATAAGTTTGTCCATGTACACTTTTAAGCATCTAAAACATCCTGCCGAAAGGTGTTCCAAAACTTCACTGTCTTGCACGAAAAGCTTTCATTTATTTTGAACTTGTCTTCAGCCAGTTTCTTTTGATGACCTCTGTCTCTTATATTAGAAGAGACATTGAATAGCTGTTCTGTCTAGGTTTGACAGGCTGCTAATGATACTCGTCTCAATTTTCTGGGACAAAGTCATATTCATTTGAGGTCTCTCTTAAGGAAACTCTTCTATATATGCCTTTGACTATTCATTCCATCCTTCCTGGTTCTTTACCAGTTGTCTGTCCTTCCTGAGATGGGTAGTACTTGCTTTAGAGTAGTACAGACGTTACTTTAATAAGCCTGTTGGCCCAGTTTGGTAGTATGAAGCTTAATAATCATTTCAGTGTTTCTTTCATGTTTTGGTCTTTGGATAATATTCTCCCCTTTGAGACCACAGACCAATGTCTTTATGATCTTCCTATTAAAGAATCATATTGGAAGGAGGAGGCTGTGCAACAAAACCTTCTGTTGACCCTTATCTATCAATTTTTTTGTCTCAGACATGGCAAGTACACATTCATATACACAACCTGCAATGATTATCACTATTCAGTCCCAGTGCCTGCATAAACAAATGTCTGATGTTTTGCAGTTCCAGTGTCCCTTAAACTAAACAAAACACTTTTTGGGTTAAGGAACCCCCAGGTAGATTAAATATATTAATTACAGGCATAACTGCCACTTACACAGCC
>VXAL01015503.1:79689-98639 GCA_013399475.1 Chauna torquata
TCCAGTTCTATAGGCTTGGCTATGGACCAAATTTTTCAATATTCTTTTCCATCATTGTTCCAACTAACAATAATAATGTTAATTCCTAGCCATAAAGTAGCAGTTTTAAATTTGATTGCAAATAATACTAAAATTTAATATTAAAGATTTTTNATTTTTAAGGATCTTTCTTAAAAGAAGAAAAGCACTGCAAATCATTTGCAAAGTTATCCTGGAATTTAAATGCAATGGTATCATGTCTCATGTATTTGAAGAATGATGTTTACTATTCAATAAAGCCCAAAAAGCTTGCATGAAGTGGGAAGATCTCTTAGCATGAACTCTCCTCCTCTTCCCAAAGAAGAAAAAGAAAATTCTCCAGTTTTGTGCAGGGCTGGAGATGAGGAAAATTGCAATGAAACCAGTAAGAATCTGCCTTGGTTTCAAACAGGCATTGTTTGTGGCTCCTGGTGACTTAAATGAATGTTTTCTTGCTGCTGTTCTTAAATAGTTTGGCTGGGCAAGACCTCAAATCTGGTTTCTAAACTCTGCAACATGATATCAACATGCAGTGTGTAGGCAGCTAAGTAAAGAGGAACCTACATTTAGTATTAAATAAGTTGTCTGCAGAAGAATATTCATATTGGCTACTGGATTGTTCTCAGTGACATAGCTGTCTTGTTTGGCAGTCCTAGGTATCTGCAGGAGAGCAGGTATCACCTTAATCAAATGTCTGCAGGTTTCTGTCTTCTGTAAAGGGAAGCCCACAGAGTTTGCTCCTTCAACAGACTTAAGGCCCAGGAAAAAAAAGAAAATCCAAAAGAGGGGAAAAGAAAAAAACAACCCAGAGCTTTTCAGCTGTATGTTTTCTAGCAGGAAAAAAGCTGCAGCTCTGCCAGAGGAGAACTGGTTTTCACTTCAGCAGACTACAATATTCGAGAGGACAGAGAATACATCAAAGTTACATGTAGCTGGTTGCTTCACATTGTGACTTTCTCAGTATTTCTCTTTCAAATTGTGTGCAGCTGCTTTAGACAGAAGAGCTGTAAAAGAAGCAGGTTTTGACGGCTTCATGTCATGTGCTCTTCATGTTATTAATTGGAGAAAAATTCTTTTAGTTTACTTATTAATTAGCTTCACTTACTGTGTAGGAATGCTGGCTTTTTTTCCACTGAAATAAATGTCAGTTAATCTTTCTTTTAGTTGTCTTATGTTAACCTAAAACAAATATTTTCATCTGCTGTAAAGACTTTTTTTTTTAAAAAAAAAAGCATTTGGGCAAATGCTTCTGCTGTGACATAAGTAGTTTCCAGCAGCAGGATCAGGTTGCATATGTGGCTGGAGGCACGCCCAAGGCTTGAAAACATAGTGGTGTACCCTCTTCCTGTCCCTTTCTCCCAATGAATTTAGGTTTAGATACTTCTGGACCTAAGTCTTAGTAGGAGAGAGCATGTGGAAGAAAGGCTGTCCATTAAGCTAAGAACAGATGGGAGAAAAAAAGACATCTCTCCCATTCAGGAGAAAGGGTTGCTGGGCCTCAGATGAAGAAGAGAAGATTGAGCTGCTTGGTGAGGTGAAAACAAGATGCGCAGCTTCTGTGAGAGAGTAGTAATAGTGATGGGAAGGTGTCTTGCAGGCAGTTTTTAGTATATCAGCCAGAAGCTATCTGTTTTATATAACTAATTCACCAGAATGAACCAATTCTGCCGCCCCCCCCCATTACAGACTCTTCTGCACTGGGTTTATTTCTTTTGTCATTCTTCATTTTTCTTGTCTAAGTGTATAAACAATACTGAAACGAATCTCTTTGGTCTCCAAAAGCTGTAGGTCCCTGTGCTTTGAATGCAAAGGACAGTAGTCCAAGAGCAATGCAGGGAATTAATCACACCAGTAAAAATAGTGTTAGATGTTTCATCTGAGTAATACCAAGAAAAATATCCTTTGTAGATTTAGTTTCTTTTTCCGAATCTGCAGTATTGTAATATCCTCTTGGTATAGCCTATCTAACCTGCCTAAAAACTTTTGTTTTTGAGGCTCTCTTGGTTCCTTTATTCCATTGACCATTAATATGATTTAAAAAAAAAAAGTGTTGATTGAAGGTGGCAACCTAGGAACGCTTTTGAAATTTAAGCCTAATATGTATTATTTATACCACACAAGCAATACCATAGTTACAGTATGTTAATATTAAACATAAAGTCAATTTTGAATTAATTTTCCTATTTGTACGCTTTACCTATGCAACTGTTAAAGAGGTGTGGAAATAACTTGGATGGTTGATAACCCGATAAACACAAGCCTGATAGAATTCTCATTGCAGTATTAGAGACAAATTAATAAAACAAGGATTTCTAATAGGATTCTGCTTTCTCCCATGCAGTGTCTTTTCCCCTGTAAAATGACACGACTGTTCAAAATTCTAAACTGTGGCTCTCAGAAGGAATGCTGCTGTCACTTGAGAAAAAACGTGTATTGAAAAGTGGTAGATGTCAGATGGTGGTAATTATGGCATCTTAAATATTTATAAATTTGTAAGTACTGTAAAAATGTATTTCTTCATCTGGAAGTTTCTATGATCGGAAATTATACTCCAGATTTTTATTGCCCAAGGCTGTATTATAAATGATAACTTTGGGTTCAGAAAACTTGTTTTCACTATCTTCAGTCAATTAGAGAATTACAAATGATAGTAAGTTAAAAAATATATTTGGTGTTCAGGAACGTATCAAATGGCTCATCTGAAAAGGTGTGTTTCTAGATTTTGTATATCTTAGTGTTTTACTATATTTTACAACAATAATTGCACTTTTCAACTTTAATAGTTATGTAATTTTTCAGTGAGCAACAGCTTATAGCTATTGTTCCAACAGTTTAGTTCTTTGATTGTCTTGTCTTCAATGCTTTGAATGTATGATAAAGCAGCAGTCCAGATAAAATATTCACGAAGATAATATACATCTGAGACTAACACTATAAAGCTGTGGAATGATGCAGGAAATAGTTTGCCATGTGTTCTTGTGTTTAGATGCAATCTTGCCTTTGGTAAAGTGGAAGAAAATCTAGCATGCAAAAGAAAATGTAGCTTTCAGTAAAAGACCGTAAGGATGCTCACTGCTTCTACTTGCATTTCTTCAGGTACAATGAGTACTAAATAATTCAATGTTATTTCAACAGCATCTCCAGTGTCACATCCACTGCAAAGTGCTGAATGTGGTAACTTCTGATGACAATTCAATCAGAGTCAGTGAGATGCCACAGTATGTCGCTGGGCTTGAAGACCAATGCCCTTATGTGGCCTAGGATGAACAAACTAAGTTATTTAGAATTTTAGAGTTAGAACTTTTGGACTTGAAATTCTGAGTGTAGGATGAAGATTAAAAGCATTTTTTTAATGGATTTGAATAATATTGAATAACATGGAATGCTTTGTGTTGAATGTTATTAGGCTAAATCCTCCATTCATATGAATCAGGACAGACCGGTTTAAATTCCACAGAGACTTGCAGGAATAAAGCATGTGGGAAGCCACTGTGATATAAAAATTGGTTCAAATACAGGGGTTTTATTTTCTTCTCATAAGTAAATCTCAAAATCCTGAATTAAAACTCTAGAGATCTTTTACAGTCTGCTTCAGCACTGATGTTGGCTTGTTACTTTTAGGTAGCTGAAATGACCATGCATGATCCAGTGTTACTCTATCAGTCACAGGAATATATTAAAGACAAATCTTTTCAATATTCTCAAAATAGAAGGCAAAAACTGGTTTAGTACTTTAGTTTAAAAGTTTTAAAGATATTTACAGTTTGAAAGAGAAGGAGGTAATGGAAAATGCATTTGTGTAGACAGTCTGTGAAGAGGGTTCCTGAGTTAATTGATGTGACATTTTTAATTTTCAGCTCATATTGGAATAAAATGTTTCTGTGGGTCGGTGCATTTGACTGGTTTAGTTTTCACTTAGTCCTCCAAGAACCTGAGGATAAGTGGTCAGGCAACTCTGTGCAGTTACAGGTGCTCTCCATGTTGCTTCAAATGAAGAATGTTTCATAACCCAGATGTTTTCTCATAGATCTAGGTCTAGAGCATATTCAATTTTTTTCTACTTGTGATAGTCCTTCACTTGTTTTAAAGTTCTGTAGTTCTATATCCTACATCTCCAGGCAGTGCTTGCTGTTTAGCTTTTGATTAGATCTGTTACTGGCACAGACCGTTTGCAGAAAGCAGACAGGACCTCAGTAGTCTATTACAATCAGAGGAGCTATGCTATTAGAATTTCATGAGTATTTTTGATAATGTGCTCTTATTAAGAAATGTGACTTGGATGGTGTGAAGCTGCTTGCCCCCTTCTTTGAAATTTTACCTGAAGATGCAAGTTTCTAACATAGTCGTGGTCTCTTTTTACCAAATTACCATGGTAGCATGCATCTTGCCCTGGGGCACTTGGTTTCAGTTTTTTTCTTTAGGAACTGAAATCCATCTCCTAAAAGACTGTCCTAAAGCTCAGGCATTAAATTTCTATAGGCTGAGATGATCTTTCAGGCTCTTATTAATTTTGTTTAAATTTACGTGAAGCATCCTAGAACAGCAACTGGAACTTATACAACCTTCCAATGCATATCTTAACCTCTCAGACTAGAAAATCAATCTGTGGCTAATGGCTATGGAAGCATAGTAGAAGTGTCTCAGAAGAACATGTTGCAGTAATTCTTTCCTCAGAAATCCTTATGAACTCAAAATCCTGAGAAAACCCATATCTCCTTGGATGAAAAAAAAAAAACAGTAAGGTGTAGGACCTAGATCTGATGGAAAACCAGGTGAGGACCCTATCACGTTGTGGTCATGAGATGTTGCATGTTCGTTCATTTTTGTTTTTCAATCAATAGTAAGATGCTCTATTTCAAAATCAATTAGGTGAGTTTTGCACAGTGCAGATGGTATTTTTGTTTCATCAGGGTGTCAAACAACATTTTGAATTATTTTTCACTGGTAACAATTTTTTTTTTTTGACTTAGAACTCGAATATAAAAATAAAGACAATCATTTACAAGACCTCTTTAGATGGTTCATCTGCTGGTATGGTGTCTGTAAAGGGTTTGGAATAATTGACTGCTGTTTTTATTTTTGTCACGTGGGTGAAGTTGAATGACCCTGGAAGAATTTTCTCACTGGAAACACTTTCTAGATGTGAAGTAGGATAACATATGTTCTTATAGTAGGTATGAGAAAGAAGAAACTAATGTATGTGTTTACCTTAAACATTGTATTTGTGGGCCATTGTGAAGATTTTATTAAAAAAAGGGAATTTAGTAGTTTGTTTCAAGTGTTGTTATTGGGCTATGTTTGGTAGGTTTTTATCCAGCTACTCATGTTCCTCTTCAGCTGAAAACCTCCACCCTGAGAGATCCAATTTTTTGCTTCCCTCTTCCCACTGTTAGTCAAATGAAATATGTGAAATACTAGCAGCAATAGACATACATATATACACATATAAAAGTATATAAATATATACCTGCATACACAGGTTGCATTTCTCTGTAGTACTGTGGCACCTTGATGTTCCCAGAAGAGATCAAAACTTGTTTAACTAGGTGATTTGCTCACAAACAATGTGACACTGCCCTGATCCAAGTTTAAAATAAAATCCTGCATGATGGGCCCAGGAAACAATGGCATTAGTTTGCTTAAGGTAAAGGTCATGGCCAGAATTAGAACACAGCATGCTACAGGAACACCTGAAATGAGATTTCCTGCCTGCCAGCTCACTGCTTTATTAGACCATAGTGCTGTTTAGCAACAGTTTTCTTATCAGCTACCCCAAAGGGGAAAAACAATGTGGAAAACTATGAATAAGGCAGTCATTCTAAGGCACTGTCATAAATGATCATTTTAATCTTGATGTTTTACATTGTTGCCTTGTTTTCCAACTGTTTTTCTATTCAGTTGTTTGGGGGGGAAAAAAGGAAGGGTAGGGAGGAAAAGGGGGTGGAAAGAAAGACAAGCAAGCTTGGGTAAAATAATTAGTATTCCAATGAACAAATATGGTCAATAAGATGAAATGTAAACCTAAAACAGTGTTTTACAGATAATAAGTTTTGTGATATACTTCATGTCACAGCCTTAGGCTTCATAAGCAAAAGCATTCTTTTAATTCTTTTTTTTTCCCCTCTAGTTACCAGACTAATTTTCCACTCAAATGAGGTTGTTCATCCTTACCCAGACGATAGAAATTGGTAGTAATATCTGCATGCCCAACATTGAGGCTGAAGTTCGTAGGAAAAAAATTCTTACGTTTCAAAAATCTAGATTGTAAATATTTTTTTAATACCTTATTTCACAAAATGAAACTGAAGTATATACTTTTTCAGCTTGAAGTTTCGTGGCCTAATCTCTGGTACAGCTCTTCTGAATATCTTTTGTGTGTGATACTTGGAAGCCTGTCTTTAAACATTTAAGTTGCATATTTTCTGCATGCTTTGTGAACATTTGTCTCTAAGACAAGGTTGTAGCAAGTTACCTGCTCTTCTAGGAGACTTTTTTTAGAAACAAAATCCAAACCCCCCAAAACTAGAAGCTAGTACTTTAAAAAATCTGATATACTTGGTAAGAGTTTTAATCCCAATGTTTAAAAACTGCTTTTTGCCTTCCTGTATTTCAAAAGTATTTCCTAAACAATACATTCATTATTTTTACAAAGTAAAAATTTAAATATATTTTACAGTATTTAACTTACAAAAAGATGAACAAGAAATTTAAACAACTGCCAACTGTTGCTCCGCTGTCTGTTTATGCAAATTTAAAACTTTTAAGCCATCTTTTTTTTTCTCTTTTGAAATTCCATTCTAATGGATTGTCTCAGAAGTTGTATGTATGGAACTTTGAGTTTCTATTTTGTTGCATCATGGACAAATTTTACTTGCAGTGGAGTATTTTTCTAACTGAAGTTTTCTAACCCACTCCTGTTAATGAAGGATAAAGAACTGTTATGTCACACTCCCTTCCTGCCTTGATCTTTCAGGGTGGGACTGAAACCAGAGCTGCATATAGTAATAAGTCAGACTGTTATGATTGTATTTCAGAAGTTATTAAATGAGACACTTATACTTGCTAGTTCCTGCTAATGACTCCGTATATGCTGGTCTACCTGCATATCTTAAATGCACGAATTTTCCTGTTTGGTGTGAAAATTGTTAGCTTTTTTTTTGTACACAAATCTTTTAAATACATGTACTGAAGATACTCTTACTACATCCACCCTGAAGCAGATTCTGTTTGCAAGGGCAGTTTTAGTTTTAAAGACATTTATTTTTTCAAAGTAGTAATTGTATGGGTTAAGATTTGCTTCTTCTCTTCTGTCAAAGCCTTATTTGTAACCATTGAATGAATTCAGGAATAGTGTGAATACAAGGAGGGGCTTACTGTAGAATGAATTTAAAAACTATTTTAGGCAGATACCCGAGTTGTTTTAAAGTATATGTTCTAGTTTGTTTTTAAGGTGTAGTCCTGTATGTTTGTGCTGCAAGCAGTTTACAGCTTCCCTCCTTAAGTATTACTGATAATTTCTTAACAGAAAAAGCTTAGCGATGGCATACTAAAAGGTGTACAAGCCTGTCATATCAACAACACAGCAGTCCTTAGTCCAGACAGTCCTCTCCCACCCCTAGTTGCTAAGATTTCACTTTGTTTGTTCATGGAGGTATTAAATTTGTTTCTCCTTAAACATACAAAATGAGAATGTGGCAGGTTTATGGGGTGGAGAACGAATAGGTCAGAAAAGCTCAAGAGCCAAAGGAGTACAGACACAGGTGATCAGAGAAGCAGATCTGAATTTGCTTTGAGGAGGTGAAAGAATATATCAATAAAAAGAAAAGTTAGAGCTACAAATGTTTACTTATGACAGCATATTTTTCATACTAGATATTTTGAAGAATGAAAGTATTTGAGTCTTTTCCTGAGATACTGATGATATTTTGTGATGATGTAAAGTGGTGTATCTACAACTTTTGTTTGCTTCTTAATTAAGGATGTTTGTTTTGCTATCAGTAAATAGAATTTTAAATAATGAATTAACTCTATCTCTTTAGTGGAAAGTAGCAGACTAGAAACAATTAGAAGTTTTTGAATAGTATACACATCTTAAATGTTTATGTACAAAACCTGTTTTTGTGTTTGTGTGGTACATACTTCAGTGGGGTTCCAATTTTGTTGGAATTTTTCCTTGGAATTACAGCTGTGATGATAGAATCCCCAAGGCCAGCCCAGGCATGTGGAAAATCTATTTCCTTAAACATACTGAAAATTCTATCACATAGTATGTTTTCTGCTTTGATATAAGTTCACAGTACAATTCAAGACTATATTTGAAAGGTATATCTATGATTATTCCTGCTTACCACCCCCCNTAAAAAAAGCCTTTAGCATTATTTCAGAGCACTAACAACCTAAAGTTCATATCAAGTTATTTCATTTTATGTTAAAGTGAATTAGACCTAACTCCAGAAAATTTTCATCTATCAGAATACAAATGCAGAATGCACATTCAGAGAAATATCCTCAGCATAAACCTTCAGCTGTTGGTCACATAAAACCAGGTTTTTCTTCCAAACTTTTGCAGCTGAATAGATGTGATTATATAATGCCTGCATCTGCTTTATAAATGATTCCTAAGGCTTACCTGAGTAGGAGAACAAAGCTTGAGAATTTCATTGATACTGCTTCAGCTACTGGAACTAAAAGTTCTGCCACAACTACAAACAGAAATACAGTCTCCTAAAAATCATGGCAATAGCTGTTCACTTTTTATATGTTATGGCATATTGTGATGGCAGAATTGTAGCACAAATAACACAGTAGCTGTTTGTCATTTACATCATGTTATACTTCAGGGGGAGGAAAAAAAATAAGCCACTGCTTGCCTTAAGGGCTGCATGCTTTTAACTCCTTATGGTCTATTGGGAACACTGAAATAGAAACGTTTTTAGGTTGAACTTCTACCACTGCACTGCTGTGCTAGCATGCCTTTGGTGGGGCCACTCAAGGAAATTGGCTTTTAAGATTTCCACAGTCTGGATTATTGAAGTTTACAAGCTGGAGCTCTGTCTTGTCACCTGGAGGATATTTTGAAAGCCAGATGCTAAGGACCATTGGCCTCCAGGATGCTGTGGGAATGCTCCCACAAGACAACAGGTACAGGTGAAGGTATCTTGGCCCTCTTTTGAATACATTTTTAGTCTGTCTCTTGCGTACTCTCAAGTTTGGAAAGGACAGTACCAAAACATCTGGTGTCTCTGTGTATTCCTACGCCTCCTGTCTTCACAGAGAGAACACATGCAAAAAGCCCATGCTATAAATCTTCCAAAATGTAGGAATTTGGCCATTTTCTGATTGAACTGGAATTTGTGGCATGGTCTGAGGCCAGTTGCAAGCTTCAGTAGAAGTGCAATGGTCCAAAAGATAAAATTGGTGCCCAAAACAATGGTTTAGTGGTCATGACCCNCCAGAGCTTTTTGGAGTCTCCTGGTTCCTTCTTTGTTCTTTCTTAACACATGGAATTTTAAGCCTGTCATAACATGCTGTCTCTGAAGGGCTACGGTAGGTGGTATTGCCTATTATAAAGGGAAATGGTTTGAACTGAGGAGATGCTGACTGGTAACAGTGCCACAAGTATCAGAAAGTCTTCAATGGATTGCTAGTGGCCAGTGTGTGCTCTGTATCCAGCTGGTACATTCTGGGTATTCCCCAAGTATGCGAAGGATGCACTGTTGTCTAGATGACACTCGGGTGTGACTGAACCTATTAATAAAGAGAAGACCATAGCTTCTCTTATTCTTGAGTAGAGAATGTACATGCAAGTTGTGTGTCGTGTGATTCAACCTGTTTAATATTAAAGTGTGAGTAATTAAACCTGTTTCTAACAGTGCATGTTTGAGACAGCAGGATTCCAGATTTGCTTGTTCTTTGTGCCGAAGTCAGGTGTTTAAAGATACTCGAATTACCTATCACCTAAAAGGACTGCTCTGTTACTTTATTACTGTCCATCTCAAATGTAGTCTGGAGGAGTAGCTAAAGAAGAAGTAAAGGAGAGAATATAGGGTAGATATTTATTGGTATAAATTAGTATCGATTTTTGACTCAAACTTGCATAGATTTTTACAAGCTGAATATATTCATGAATATAAGGGATATATGTTATGAAAAGTTTGTGTAGGATCTACCGTGGGTTTTGTCCTCTTTCATACTTTTCTTTCTCTTTAAGAATTAAGAAGTAATAATTGTTATTAATGTTAGGGTCCAATCGACTAAAGTGGTGTCGATGCCTAGGTCCTCTGGGATGTGGGCTGCATCTCTGTTAACCACTTGCCAGAAAACTTTTTTCCAAAATTTGGTAGCTGGCAACCCAAGTCTTCTGACTTTATTGCAGTTTGGCAGGTTTCACTCTGCCCACTGTGCGCTCTGTTTGCATTGCTGGACATGGCTCTATGTTCTGATCTCATGCCTGCGTGTAAGGAGTATGCCTCGGCTCGCTGTACTTTCTAATTCACATTTTCCCATGATGCTAGCCTTTTGTTACTTAGCAGAATGAAGTAGAGATGTTTTTCTTTACTAGAACTGAAGAACAGCAATGGCTTCAAATATAGATTGATGTGTTTTTGTCATTAAGATACGTTTATAGCTGCAGTTTATCTTAACAGTGATCTTCAAGGCACCAGTAACTTGCTTTGTACGTCATGTCACTATGAGAGGCATCTTGATTACGGATATTAGGCAAAGCATAATCTGTTATAAAAGATAAAAATAGTCAAAGCAGTTTTTCACAGCCTGAGCCTTAAATATATTTTCAGCTTTTGGTACAGTCCACACATCACATCCTTTGACCACAGTATGAAAAAAATCTTAACCATAGGAACACTTGTTTCTGAAGACAGGCTTGCCTCACCCATCTCCCCCAACTCATTTTTTGATGTACATCAGCCATGAGTTCATTCTGCAACCCTATCTGTAACATATGCAAGTTGCATCTATGTATGAACTAAAAGAATATGGTCAAAGAACTTCCATGAGATTTGTGTTTATCATTTAAGGCCAGTCTTAGCTAAAGGGAAAATATTGCTGTAATAAGTCCCAATAATAAATGTTACTGCTGTATAGGAGGCAATAGAATGATCAACTGTAGAATTTGTCTATTAATAAAACATATAACTTTAAATACTTTAATCAACATATGCTATTTTGTTAGGGTGACAACATAAGCATATGCATATGGTTATCAGGAGTCTGTTTAGAGAAGGGAAAAAAAAAATCAAATATTTGGTAATACTCCATGACTATTTTCTCCTTTAGGAAGAGTTTTCTATGATTTTTAAATGTGTATTTTTCTTTTTTGTAAGTTTGTTGGTATGCACAGCCAAGTTCAGAAAACCTTTCTTAATTTCTAGGTCTCAGAGTGAAGATTATTGTAGTATCTTACAGCATTTTATTCAGTAAAACTATAGTGTTTGAAAACAGCTCTTTTAAATACACTGGTAGATGAGGTACATGAAACATAAGAAAAGTCATCTGACCCAGCTTAGCAATTGCTAGGATAATGGCTATCTTGATGTAAAGTAGTAGAGCAATGAATCATTTAATTGAATTCAATTTGTAATGTATTAGTTGGAATTATATTTAAGCTGTTATAAAGAAATATTAAATCTCATGTCAGCCTTCTTCAGTGATATGTCAGTAAAAATCATTGCTGTTGCCTGTATGTGCATGCATGCCTATGAGTAGCTCCTTTTCTTTTGATCTGTTCATAATTTCATTTTGATAGTTCATAACATTAAAAGCATGGGCCAGAATTTTTACTACAGAAGAGGTGGTATTTCTTGAAATGCCAAGAGGTGCAAAGAAGGCTCATGCCAATCTGTGTTCACTGGAGTAGTTATAACCATGTGTTGGCAGAACCCGCAATGTTGTTCCCTAATAGTGTCCTCTACAGAATCTGCAGTGAGAGGAGCTCCTCTGGGTATTTTCTATAGAAAGGATATGTAGCATTTGTCCTTCAGCAACAGTGCAAGGAAAAACCTTGTGTTCCTCAAGTAATGTAAAAATGTTTACCAGAAATTGAAGATGTTCTTGCTTTGTTTGTTTCTGCTTAGGTTAAGCTACTTCCAATTATTGTCTTAGCAGAAGTATTTAATGTATGTCTACGCTTTTAGCTAACTCAAAAAGTAAATACTAGGGTGATCATTTTCTTTTGCTGAGAACTGCTTTTAGAGCTTGGTAACTGACATGCTGAGCAAAACTTAAAATCCTATTATGCTATACAGTAGTCTAGTATTATAGTTATCTGGTATTATCTAGTTCTTCAGTGAAGGCTGTACAAAAATTTTCATCTGGAAAGGCTCACAGTTGCTTATTGAACTATATGCTGAGCTCTGTAGATCCTGTCACATGACTTAGCCATGCGATAAAGTATGTCTGCTGATATGCTTGACACCTAGTTATGCATCTGGCAATGTAAGGGAAGGCGAGCCCTTCCCGCTGTCACATGCACAGCTGCCAGTGGAGTGAACTTTGGCTTTCTTTGTGCAAACCGAACAGCCCATGGTTTTGTGACTAGTTCATGTGCGCACTCTTTACGCATCAAACATTAATCTATAACATAACGGAGGATTCCTTAGTGGTGGTTACAAACTCAGTGGGCAATTCCTGCGGTGGAGGAGGGAGCACGCCTCCTGCAGTACTCCCTCAGTCTGCTCCCTCCCTACTTCTTTCCTCAAGGCTTCTCAAGTTGCACTGCTCATCCTGAGACACAAGTTGCTCTCATGGGCAGCAACACCCACCTTGCAGGCTGTGCACTAGTTTGTTTAAATCAAACTTGTCTAAAAACTAAACCAGGAAACTTGACTTAACCCACCGGAAGGCTCAAAGCTCTGTGAACACAAGTGACTTGACAAGGAATTAAAAAAAAAGTCTAAATTGGCAGCAGTTATGTAAAGTTATTTCTGTGTTGCCGCAGTCGTCATCAGTTATCTGTAGGAGGGAGATATAGTTCTACATGTAAGAATTTGGTTCTTATGTTCAAATCTTACATTTAAGGTCTGTCCATCCAATTAAGCCGGTTTCTTATTTGGCATGCACTTCTCTGGTAGCATAATTGCAGTTGGCCTCCTCTTGGGATATGTGCTTACTGATGTTTCTGAACAGTACTTGATACAAGGAGGATCATTCCTGCTTATGTGCATACGCATATGGATGTTCATTTGTATATAAACTTATCCAGCTTTAAGGAAAAGGCACTAGGAAAGATATGACCCAATTGGTGTTACTGAACATTAAGCTGTACCAATTCATTTGATATTATTCTCACTTAGATATTTCCTCGGCATATGTATTTCTTGAAGCAGAAATGTAGACCCTAGTTTTAAGTCGCACCAAATGATTTCAACCTTGCAGCTGGATTTAGGAAAGCCATTGTTTGGAGAATGACTAGATCTGAGAAACCAATATGTTTTTACTTTGCCTGTGAAATTGGCAGAATTATAAGGGACAGTCTTGATAACCAGGATTTTGCTGCACTCAGCATACTTGTTGTGGCCATGATTACTGGCTGAACACGGGCTGCAGTTAAGCCTGTGTGTACATATATTAAGACTTGGCCAACTAGATTGAAAAAGGCTCTGGCTCATCAGATAAGAATCTAAGTGTTTAGAACACTGTTACACATCTTAACATTTATTATTCGTGAATTATCTCTGTGTATAACCAAAGTACAAGGGTTTGTAAAACCTTGCCTTTTTCTGTATCTTGAATAAGCAGCAGATAGTTATCAGTGGTAGTATGTAAGATGTATTGGATTCAGAGGAACCTGATGTTGTGCTTTTTTTTAACCTACTTACCCCAATCTCTCTTGTGGATCCAAATATAGCCTTTTCTTCAACTGAGAGTCTATTGAATGCAATTTGTTTTGGTTGTTGATCCTCATTTATGAGAGTTTTTCTAGTATATTTGTTCCTTTTTCTCCTCCAGTATATATGAAGAGATGGCATGTTCGCTAACAGAAAATTTTATGCCAAGGCTTTATAAAGACTACATTTTCAATGTGAAGAATTGCTCTGGATAAAAATCTGTTGTTGACTTATTCCCTTGTCTTGTTTTTGGCTCATATCTCTGACTAGAGCAATAGTGCCTTGTTCAGTACTATTTTATTCTCTATTTTAAAACTACAGACATGTGGTGCTGGTGTTCTCTAATTCTTTTTTTGTTTTGTAAGTTTGAGTTGATTATGGCCAACATATAAAATGTACTCTGACTCAATTAAGATTTCAGTCCAAAATCTTTTTTCCTTTTTTTTAACCAATGAAAAGAACTCATAACAGAATTTCAAACTCAGTAGGGAGTTTATTTTTGTCTTTCTTAGCAATTTCTTCACCAGTTGGAGTCTTTTCTGTAAAGAATCTTGATTGAAAGACTGCTTATTTTCTTAGCTGGAATTCAGTAAGTGAAATATGTAACAGGAACAACAAGAAAGATTAACTTTAGGGAAGCACTTGTTAAGAAAACTGATCAAAGGACATGTATTGGCATTGTGATTCTTCCATAAACATGAGCTTTATTCTTGGTAGTAAAGAAATGACAGGACAAACTGCTTTCCAATCTTGTTGAAAATATTTAACCTGATTCTCTGGTTTATTTTGTTCCATAGTTGTCATTTGTAAACTTCATCAGTGTGCCACCCTAATTCTTCCGGGCCATGTCCTAACAGAAGGATATTAAACAGGAAAGATTCAAGTATGGACCCCTGCAGTACTGCAGTTGTTACCAGCATCCAGGTAGATTGAGCCAGTAACCGCTTCTCTCTGACCCTAGTCATCTAAGCAGCTTTTCATTGCTCTAGCTACCCACCCAGGCAGGCCATAACATCCTAACTTAGATGCAGGAATGCTGTGGGAGGTGCTGTTGAGAACCTTGCTAAACTTGGGGTAAATAATGTTCATTGGTCTCCTTGTTCACAAATTCAAACTTTCATTATAAAAGGCAGTCAGATCAGTCAGGTGTGACTGAGACTTTACAAATCCATGCCAATTGTTCCCAGTCACCACGTCGGTCACACACAGAAGTGTGGTCCCAGAGGACCTACGAAGTTCCCAGGGACTGAAGTCAGGCTAACTTGCCTGTAATTCTCTTGGTTGATCTTTCATAATTTTTTCCCAAATGTCAGATATTTCAGCCCTCACCAACTGAAAATGAAATATTTGGACAAATCTACTTGATGTTTGTGTTTTAATACAGGAAGATTACAAAGCACTATTAATGCAGTGATTTTTTCAGAATGTGTCAAAATTATTTTGCTCTTAGTCTGCTGTCCAGGATAATACGTGACAATCTTGGGTGATTTTATTGACCTGTGGAGGTTACCTATGGGATATGCAACCAGCTGCTTGTATTCATTATAAGCATCCATAATGCTTCTGTGTTTACTCATTCTACTTCTTTGACTTCATTCATTAATCTGGCAAAGGACTTGAAGGTAACATCAAGGAAGGCGTTTGACTCTGTAACAGCTGTTTCTTCAAGCACCTGAATGTGGTAGAATTTTCAGAAACATACTTTTTAATAAGAAAAGCAAACTGATTCTTTATTCCATTGCTGATCTACATGGTTTCTTCACATGAATTTCTATAGTGGTAGTCCACAAATAGAAAATATTACTAGTTCATGCTAGATCCAAGGTCTTTCGACGGAAATGAGAAGGCTTCTTTATTTATCAGTTGTTTTGTATGAATTTATGCAAATCCATATTTATGTAAATATTTTTATATATTGTGTTCATAAGAGGGAATAAAATGTTTCCTTCTGGTGTTTAAATTGTAATCAATTTCTCACTGCTAACTGAAGTTCACAATCTTTGTATCAAGGGGATGGCATGTGGACCAATACATATATTTTAGTTGCTTTCCTTTGTGGGGGATTAGTCAGGCTGTGAATCAGTCTATAGGGAGGTAAAAGATGATTTTGCATTTTCTATTTTAAATATGTAATCTTCTCTATCTATGCATTGCGATCACAGTTGAGGGATGACTATGGGAAAAAGTAACAAATTTTAAAAATAAATGTCTTTACGAGCTCATCTTGGAATTTGATTTGGTTCTACTGATCAAGTGTCTTCTGACCAGGAGTACATATTCTTTTGTCTGAGCTGTATTACCCTTGCTGTAACAAGGAGTAAACCCTCAATGACAAAAAGCACCATGGGAGATAAACTAAGTACTATACTTTGAGTAAACTCAGATGGTGTTGTAAGTAGTTATTTCTCATATTTGAACTGTATTTTGTGATAGTATGAATCTCTAGTATGTTTCAGAAGAGGAACAAGCTTGCTTACTGTGTTTCAAATGGCAAATAAATTTATTTCAATTCTCCTTAGGCTTGTGAGCCTTAAAATCTGCTTATTGTGAAACTTCCTAAGCTTCCATTGCCATATGGTGCTGTAGTGGCTTTTGATCTGAAGTGACCTTACCAGAAATTGTATCGAATGTCAGTGATTATGAACAGGAAGAGAATGCTAGAGCTAAATTGCTTCCAATTTTTATTGGCTTGAACTTCTGCTTAAGGACAATCTGAGTCACTTGTTCATGATTAATTGAAATTATTTCTGATATATCTTAAAGAATTAATCTCTAAGATAGCACAGGAATGAAAATGGTTGCTGTTTGGGTGACTGTTGTGGGACACTAGAAAAGTTTCAGGTCGCCATATCAAGATATAACACAGTGTAATGATAACGATTTTATAGCGGTTGTGTGTAGAGTTTGTATTTCCAGAATTGTTACAGGCATGAATGATCAAATTTCAATTAAACAGATATAAAATGGGATTAATCCTTTAATACAACCCAAAATACAAATACTATTCAGCTAATGTGCTACTTAGTATGGAGAATTCAATACTTTGTCCTTGATTTTGCTTTTATATTTGTGTAAGGGAGAAATTTCAAAAACATTTGCTGTAGAACAGGATCTCACCTTGGTTTTTCTGGCATAAAACTCAAATAAGTCCTCTTTGTATAAATAGAATTACTCAGATTTTTATATTGCTGTGACAGTTGAATTTTACCCTTAGTCTCTAAACCATTCTTACTAACCACTGGAAAGTATTAAATAGAATAAGTAGGTCACACAAGTGGGATGATACTGCCCCTTATCTTTAAACAATATTCTAATTTGACTCCAGCACAATGAAAAGAAATGAATATTGTATGTGCTCCCATGTGAGCTGTCAGAAAGATAAAACTGAATATTCTCTAAATCAGCTTTTCCATGGACAACTGCTCCATCATCATTAGTATGTATATCCTTATTAATATCTAGGCCACCCAGTTATGAGACCCTAGACTGAAGCTTTTCATAATTTACAACTATCCCTATCATTTTCAGTGGGATTGGTCTGCATGACCTATCACAGAATAAATGTTTGATATATTTCTCTGAATCTTCTCAAAGTGGTTGTTGAACAAGGGCTAAGAAGAGATGTATCCATCTGTTTTCAAAAGTTGTATTTATGCACAGTGTGATGATCCTTGCCAACTGCTTTACTTTAGCAGTGTGTGAAAGGGCTGGTCACTGTAAGGTTTCTGGTATTTTGGAACTGAGACAGTTTGGCAGGTGAGGATAGACATAAACCCTCTAGAGCAATATCTAAGCATTAGGTTCAGATTAGAGACAAGTGCTTCTAAATTCTGAAATTACCCAGTTTACCATACATACATTCCATTTTCAGACAGTCTTGGACCACATCTGGAAAATTTTGAAGCTCTTCATAGACTGCTCACATGTTCTCTTCATTTGGTTGAAAAATTTAGCTCAGGACCAGATGTTCACTCATAGTTAGAAATTAGTATACATGAGAGTGGAATGGGGATGACTACACAGTTTTGCAGGGTAAGGTCAGTGTAAACAAGTGTATAGGTGATGTTAAGACTGGTTACTTATTCAAAGAATAATAGTGTGGACTCTATTGCACAAGACTGCAGACTGTACTAGTTTAACAGTTGACTGCTGTGACAGCAACATAAAAGTGAGGGGTTCAGCTCATTGTTCAGTGTAGATGGAATCTGAGATATAGATTTCTGGGATGGGGTTGTCCTTATTAGATTTGGAGTTTTCAGTATGTCAGAAATTCCAAATGATTCTTTTATCCCTCAAACTTCTAGAAACCTACATCCAGAGTAAAAAAAAGAATGCTATGCCTTGATCTTAATAATTACATTATTAGTTACAACTCTTCCAAAGAAAGAGGAAAATTTTAAAACAAAACAAAATAAACCCTAAATGAAAATCAGCCAAGCAGTAAACACTGCTTATTAAGAAACAATTTCTCTATACGGATCTCTGGAGAGATCTTAATGAAGACAGTATTTTAAGAGTCTGTTGTGGTGAGAAAACTCTTCCATATACAAAATAAAACCAAATTATGCTGCTCTTCAAACTAGCAGCTGTGTAACCTCAAACACAGTGCTGTGTAACCAGACTAGTTCGTTTGTAAGACAATGTTAATTTTCTAAGAAATAGTGAAATCTGTTTTCATTAGTTTGGATAATAAAAAAAATATTAGGATCATGTGATTTTACCCATTAAAGCCTTTTGAAAGCAAGGAAGCTCTTCAGTTTCTTCAAATGACTCGAGACTAGTGTTGAGAAAAGCATGTTGGTTGATATTANGGTGTGCATAGTCTAAACAATCTGGCGTTCAACAGGACCTGTTAATATGTAAAATTAAATTATGATGAATTTGAGTAGTTCATTAAGATATTGCAAGAATGAGTTAAAGCTTATCCCTTTGGAATGTTTTCTTGGTGGTATGATGAGATGAACATCTTAGTCTTGGGCCTGATCTCTAAATATGAGGAATTAGCACAAGAACAGACAATTAGAGGAATCTTTTAGCTGCTTTCTTGCATGACTTCACTGAAGAGGGAAGGAATGCTTTTAGGATTTT
>VXAL01015503.1:108925-152710 GCA_013399475.1 Chauna torquata
AAAAAAAAAAGGAAAATGGCTTTAAACCTTTAATATAATGAAAAATTATATTGGAGTTTTAATATTCTTTTGCTTATGCTTCAGTTATTGCTTTCATTAAAGTTCTAATTTCCAGAGATATTGCTTTGATAAAATTAAGTAAACATCTCTGGTTAGTATCTGTGTAGACACTGAAAATTTGCCTTTTCCCCCTCATTTATTGCCAACTACTTTCCATTATAATTGCTTCCCTAATAAACATATAATACAGCAAGACTGAAATAAAATAATTCATCTATATAATCAATGAAAAATATGGAGACAAAGATTATAATCTTCAAAATTAAGCACTACAATAGAAGAATAGCAGGCTAAATCTTTTTGCCATTGCAATACTTCATTGGTTCTGCTGATATGTGTGGCTTAAAATGTTAAAATCTATTGGGGAGAATACCTTTTACAAATTTCTCTATACTTTTAAATAATTACGTAATTTACTAATTACTACAATTATTTTGTAATATTGTTGTGACTTATTGGCATAAGTGATGCAGACGGGATCACTGAAACCAGAAGAGGTTGGATCTAAACCTCAGTTCGATGAAGTCAGTGGGGTGCTACATCAATGGAGGCCTGGGCTGTTAAGGGAGCTACCAGAAACACAGTAATTGAAAAAGGAAGAATGCCTCCCTAATACTTATTTAAATAGTAACCTTAGCCACAGTATTTAACAGTGGATTATATGTATGCATCCAGCTTGTATTATTTCAGTTAGCTTTAAACCAACTAATTAACGTTACCTGTGTTTGTGTGCATGCCTTGACATCTAGATAGATAAAAGCACTTGTGACATAAATCTTCATTCGCAGATTACCAGATGCAGTACAGGAGCTGCAAATGGGCTGTGTTCTGGGGAAGGGATATACACATGAACATATGTACTAACAGTAGGTCTTTGAAACACTGGTTGGCTAAAAATGATGAGGGATGCACTGTAAGCTGTGTGTGAAAGCCCTTAATTGCATCCCTGGGATCTACAGTACTAGGAGGCTGAATGAATCTTGTGATCTTTTCTTTTCTTTTTTTGCTAATTTTCTGTTTGTTCAGGCACTTAAGTTGTGTAAGAGTTCTAGACCAGATCTTTCTGTGGGGATAAGCAGCATTTTTTTCCTCCTTTAGCTACAGTGGCACCCTATTATACCTTCTTCCAAAGCAGTTACTGCTGTGTGTCGACCTTTTGGTCAGCTAGGCTGAATTATTGCCTACAATTTTACTATTTGGAGCGAAATGTCAGGAAGCATGAAATTAACCAAAATATAAGGATAGTTGGAAAATAAAGCCTTTCTTCCTAATGTTAGTAGTTAGTGAAAATAGGAAACTATGAAAAAAAAGTTTCTTGAGAAACTCCCATATCAACATCAAATGAAACTTCTAGGTTTTTTTTGCCCCTTGCTATCACTTTGAGAATTCTACAACTGCTGATATCAGTTTTCTGACCAAAAATTTTAATGTACCCCATCAGTAACTTATGTATCTTTAACTTTGCACGGATGTTATTAATCTCCTGTAACTTTTCAATTTTAACTGAGGTTACTGTGGTCTGGATGACATCCAACTTGCTGTGAAAGGCAGCCGAACTCTTTTTTGTCTGACTGGTTTGATAAGGTACTGAAGTCTTTACTTCCTGCATATAAACACATAAATACAGCTACACCTACATCTACCATAGTTGTATGTGTTTAAAAATGATTTTTAAAATGGAGAAGTATTTTAACTCTCATATTGTGGATGTTTAAGAAAAAGCAAAGCAGTGCTTTCAAAACCAAAACTGATCCAAATGTGATCAACATAGCTGGGGCAAGCTAGTGACCAAAGTAGTTGGCATGAGTTGAGGTGGAAAGTGCTCAGAAAATCCCAGATAAGTTTTCTTTCCCAGTGAAAGAAAGACTTCTTTGCATTGTGTTACTTGCAAAGAGCAAAGCAATGGACACATTTGGAAGATATAGTGATGGACCATATAAGGAAAAATACAGTTGACTCAGTTTTGGTCAATCATTTTTTTTGTCATCACCCTCCTATTATGATACCTATTCTGAGAAATGACAAAACAGTACTGCATGCACCCTTAGAGTTGATCTTCAGGGCATGTTGACCTTCAGGTATCCTCAACACTGTGCTGTTTCTATGCTTATATTTGTGATTGTACTTACAGCATTGGTTCAATAGCACATTCTGGTGGTATAAGCTGGCTGGTGTTTAGAGCAAAATGTGTGTACCACAAAAACATCTTAAGATCCTTTCATTTCTTTTTAATGAAGATTAAGACAGTATTAGATATGTGAAAGTGGAGCTAAAGCAGTGAAGGAGACAAGAACCTTAGCATTTCTAAAGGAATCAGTTTTAGATACAACCTGAGTTCCTTGCCAAGTGGATGTATTTTTTAACACCAGTTGTGTTTGTAGTGAAGAATTAAAATAATTATGGTGCAATAAAGCTTAACATTTACCCTAGCTTTATTTTTTTAAAACTTCACTTTACATTTAATGATCACATCCATGCTTTTTGCAGAAAGAAAGGTTAGAATCCTCTAGCATGGGCACTAATGAGCTAAGGTTATCAGTGTAACTGCAGGAAGTAGAGAAGTTGAAACAGTGAATCAATCCTTTACTTTTTCCAGCTTAAGACTATGTTTGCATTGTAGTGAAAAAAGTGAGGAGTAAATTATTACATATGGAAACCCATGCTACTTGAGTAGTGATACCAGCAGTTAAGTTAAACTGAAACATCCTGCTTTAAACTGGTTATCATATACTAAGTGCATGGTCAGGATGTTTTGTTTTTGTGAGCAGAGCAATGGGAAGTACATTATTGAGGGAGTTGAATATGCCAGTGACACCGAAAATTACAGTTTGCTATGCTGTTTTTGATCCTTGATGGTACTTCTCACTTACATGACAACAGGCATGCCCTGGAGAAAGTCTAATAAAGCATTCAAAGGTCAGTTTGCTTTGATGCTGCATAGCAGGTGGAAGTGCTTAGTGGTGACATGAACACTAGAAGCTGATATTCTTCTGAGCATGTTTAATCTAAAACAAAACAGTATTTCCAATTACATTGTACATTAGCAACATCCACTTGATTCTGTAGTTATAGTTGCTGTGTTTTATTAAATGTAAGAACAAATTTGGTTCAGAAAAATATTCACACTGGTTTATATTATGTTGAAAGAACCAGTGTATGATAAATTGCCTTCTATTAATCAATTTTTCACTTAGTAAAAGGAAAGAGGAAAAGAGACTATGTACAAGCTGTTTTGAGAAGTACTCTCAAACACCTGATTTTAAGGGGGATGTTATTCAAGATAAACTACATGTTTGAGTGGTGTGGCTTTGAGATGAATGGGAATTGCTTCATATGTTGGCTGGTTTACAGAGAAAGCAAAGTCAGATTTCCAAAGGATTCCAAGAGATTAGGAATCCTTCTTCCATTTGAAGCTTGTTTGTACTTCTTTTGAAAACTAGGTCAAAGTGCTTGCTGCTATTACTGTCATTTAAAGGGAATTTACTTCAATATTTTTCATAGTGAGCTTTGAAGGAATTTCATTTCGGTTACTGTAGTAATGATTCAGACTTATGGTTTCTCAAATCATTGGTGTTGTCTTTATTTCACTGATTGTAAAAATTGAGGATGTTTGTACGTGATGATTATATCAAATGTAAAGTGCAACAAAAGAGCAGAGAGTCTAACTCTGTTTTTTCCTCTATTTATTTTAGACATTAGTGTGGTGGGTGGCTTGCTGGTGAACAACAAAATATTTAGTGATTTTCTGTTAATGCATAGCTATTTTTCTAGCAACAGGTCCAGGTTACTTTGGTGTGCCCTGAATCGTGCAAATGTCCAGATGAACAGATGCAAATAAATTCTTAACTGAGAATATCAGAAAGAATAACTTCAATCCTCCTAATTTTTTTCTCAAGTAATTAACATGGACTCTCAGTACAAATATTTCATATGCCAGAACAGTTGAGGTGGTTGGAGGCAAAAACGAGTTGATACGGTTATTAGAACTTTAGAGAACTTTATCCCAAATGAAAAATAGTTGAGAATGGAAAAATTACTAACTTTCTTTACTCATTCTTATGACCTTTTTTGTCTGTTACTACCTAAGCCATGACCAGATGCAAGTGTCGAATGCTGTGCTATTATTACTGTCCCAAGTGGAACTAAAAAGTACAAGATGTGTCATAAAATCTTTGTATTCTGCTCAGTTTGAAAGAATTTGGGAGCATTCAGCATGTTTGAATACATGGATGTTTGAATAATATCTAATACTTATCATTGCATGCATTTCTGAGAATGTCGTTGGCTATGAGTCTCAGGTGTCTTTGGAAATATCTAGATTTGAATGTTGAAGGTCTGCAAACACATTCTTTAGCATCTAGGATGATCATCTTATGTTGGTTCTTGCAGTTTCTTTGCTAAATCTGTTTGAAATTTGAGTAGATGGTCATATTCATACCAGGCCAACTGCTTCAAAAGTTTTGTGCTGTAAAAGAGGGTCAGGTCCTAGGCTTCTGCATTTTATGATTTGGCTGATAAATGCAATTTTCCATTTTGTACAACAAGTAATCACTGCGATTTTACTTTTGCAAGAACCAGTTGAGCTTTACATTATTTTTTTAATAACTGGCTGCAGTACAGAACAGTTTGTTTCAATTATTAGCAACATTCCCATTATTTTTCACCTGTGTGGGTAATGGCAAATACTTTCACTATATATAAATTATAGTTGACTTTGTCTAGTAGCTGTTCATTACAGCAAAGTGTTGACTGAATTCTTAATTTCTTGATGTTTAAAACTTTGGCAAAAATAAGATCATTTCAATGTGAAAGTATAAAATGTCTTTTTTTTCTCAGGTATTTTATGTATTTGTTGCATTTGTACTTGTTCAGTATGTTAATTTTAATGGTAAATGTTTTATGCTGCTTGTAATTTAATTTTACTTTTGCAGTCTAAAAAAAAAAAAAAAAGCAGTCAGTTGAGGGAGGTAATCTTCTCATCAGTATATCTACATACCTGGAGGGAAAGCGTAAGGAAGACAGAACCAGGCTCTTTTCATTGGTGTCTGGTGACGGAGCAAGAGGCAATGGTCACAAATAGAAACACAGGAGGTTTCTTCCAACATCAGGAAGGACTGATTAATTGATTTACTAGGAGGTTGACCAAGCACTGAAACAGATTGCCTAGAGAAGTAGTGGAGTCTCCATCCTTGGAGATATTCAAAAGCTGTCTGGATCTGGACCCTGGCAACTGGCTGTAGGTAGCCCTGCATGAGCAAGGGGGCTGGACCAGACGACCTCTAGAGGTTCCTCCCAACCTCAACCATTCTGTAATTCTGAGGTGTACACACAGAAGCTTTTTAGTGTCCTCTATTCAGCACTCAGATCACAGAGGGTACTGTGTCCAATTTTGGGCCCCCCAATACAGTAAAGACATGGATAGACTGGAATAAATTCAGTAGAGAGCCACCAGGATGGTCAGGGCAGAAGCAAGAGACCCTGTGGTGTGAAGATGAAGGAGCAGAACTTGTTCAGGCTGGAGAAGAGTTGTCTTCTGCTAACGGCCACCTCTCAGCACCTGCAGGGATATCAACAGTGCAGCCTAGTAGTGCTTAATTTGCTCTGTCACAAACTCTCAGACATTTTCAGTGTGGTTACAAGAACTAAATTTAGCTCTCTGTAGTCTTCTATTTTGAAGCCACAGCTGAGAAGCCAACTGCTTTTGGCAGAGCCAACTATTACCTCCTATTCCAGCCTTATTTTTTAAAAAAAATGCTTGAATGTATGTTTTGTTAGAGAAGAATGAAAGTAATCAGCACTGAGTTTCCAACACAATCTTTTGTGTAGTCTGTTTAAGCACCACTTATTCCCTGGTGTCTTGTTTGTTTACAAAATGGCTTGGATGAAAATGGCATTCCATTAGCAATGGTTTGTTCTGAATACAAGGTTAAAATTGTACTTGCATCTTGGAACCAAGGGTGTGCAGGTTGATGTATGCTCTTGCGTAGTGTTTTTATTTATGGTAAGTGATCCCCATGTGTCACAGATTCTAGCTTTATGGACTAGCTGCACACAGCAACCTTGTCAGGCAGATGAACACAAGGCCAACAGATGGACTGAAAAGGATATTCTGAGTTGCATGGTCTCCTCTGACTGCTGCATTAGTCAATCATCTCCTCAGATTACTTTTTTTCATTTGAAAGGTACTTCAGGAAGTAATTAATTGTGGTACTTTAGAGTAATTTTAATATACTGTAAGATTTTGATATTGCTCCAATACTCTGGTTTTTAAAAAATACATAACTTTCTATTTCTGTAATCTATGTAGTGGCAGAACATTATATTCAATAAATATTGCTTATGTTGTGGTTTAACCTGGCAGGCAGCTAAGCATCACACAGCTGTTTGCTCCCCCCCCTCAATGGGATGGGGGAGAGAATCGGAAGAAAAAGTAAAAACTTGTGGGCTGAGATAAAGACAGTTTAATAGAACAGAAAAGGAAGGAAAAATACTAGTAATAACAAAAGAATAAACAAAGAAAGTGATGCATAATGCAGTTGCTCACCACCTGCTGACCAATGCCCAGCCTGTCCCCAGGCAGCGGCCAGCCCAGTTTTATTGTTCAGCGTGATGTCATATGAAACTGGCCCTCTGGCCAGTCTGGGTCAGCTGTCCTGGTCCTGTCCCCTCTCAGCTTCTTGTCCACCCCCAGCCTCCTCACTGGCAGGGCAGCACGAGAAGCTGAAAAGCCCTTGACTTTGTGTAAGCACTGCTCTGCAACAACTGAAAACATCACCATTATTTTCATCAAAAATCCAAAATGCAGCATTGTGTGAGCCTCTACGAAGAAAATTAACTCTGTCCCAGCCAAAACCATGACAGCATATTAGCAGAACACTTTAAGATTTTCACATGTGAAGTATGTTTCATTATCTTCTGTTTGTTATGGGGCAAATGGATTTTTGCATAGAGTAAGGGAATAATTTTAAAGGCACGGGAAATCAAAATTTTATAAGAGTTTCTGCCCGCTGGGGCAGATGAATCACTGACTTCAAAGAGAAATGGTGTTTTCGTGTCTTCTGCTGTTTTTAGTTTTTCTGAGGCTTAAATAGGTGGGAGCTTTCATGTATCTCAATCTCATACGCTGCATCTGACTCAAAGATGATCAAAGTCTTCTGGTTAATTTCAGCAGGTCTTCAGTAGACATTCAAATCAATTTTACTAATTGGTAGAAGGAAAAGGTGGAATTTTCAGCAACCTTGAAAAGCATGTAACTGCACTGAAAATGCTGAAAAAAAATGGTTGTGTCAGTTCTATGATAAGCCTATTAATAGTATAGTGAATTACTTTTGAGGAATGCATCTACAGCATGACTGCATGGTTTTCTTAACTGTGTTGTGCAAGGCCACATCAAGTCTGAATAGTTAGCTGTACAACTGAAGTTTGTCTCCTGCAAATGCACAAATTTCTTGTGTTTAAAAAAAAATTTTTAACTTTCAACAATATATAAAGTTTTTTTCTGCACTAAGTATACATTTTGCTGCTTTGCTGACTGAGTCTACGCAAAACGTGATTTTTAGGTTAGCTTATGACAAATGACTCTATAAGCCACAAAGTGGAGAGGGCAAGACATAAAGCTCAGGTTTATAAAAGCTTGTCATCATGGTAGGAATGAAGTCTTGCAGTTGAAAAGCTAACTATGAATCCCTCCAGCATAAGTGACCCCTCAAGCCTGTCTGTACTTGTTTTAAGATTAGTCTTTATTTTGCCCAAGGGACAGACTCAGTGTGTTCCAATAGCTGCTCCTGTAAATGGCACAATGCATTGCAAGAGGAGAGAGGAAAGATTTTTTTTTTAGTAAGCTGATTTAAAAAAAAAAAAAAAAAACTTGTGTTAAGAAAGCAGTTATTCAAAAATAATTTGAGGAATATTGGTATTAAAGGAAAAAGAATATAGCTACGTACTTTCATAAATAGCATGTTTTCAACCACTTTGAACTGTGGGTGGCTGTTACTTTCTGGTGCAAGTTCAACTTACTGTGTAACTCCTTAATGTCCTTTAACTGTGACCAACAGGAAATCATGTTTATTCAGGACCTATGCCACCTATGATAGTAATTTGTGTGATGTACACATATATTACCAGAGAACTGGAATGATACTAAAAACTGTTGCTTTTGCCTGGATCCAAAAATATGTACTTGATATCAAGGTGACTTTCTGCTGCTGTCAGGTTGAATGGAAGTCAAGCCCGATGTCTGAATGACTCTGCTCTGTTAACACTTCCCTGAAGTACTGCAACCTGTTCTGGGATGAAATCTGGATTAGTTCACGGATGACTCGACTAGTTTCAAGTTAGTTGCTGGCCTAGATCTGAATAGAAACGTTCAGATGGAGCAGAGATTGTGATTTGAAATAGGTAGATGGAAGTGCTTTTGAATGACACCTACAGAATATTTTTCATGGGTTGGACTGAATTACTTAAATTTGTTTCTATGGACACTACATTTGTTCTCCCATAAAATGAGTATATTTCCTTCCATTAAAAAAAGTATCAAGCTGTTATAACATTTTAAAAATTAATGTAAATATTGCATACATCAGAACATTGTAGAGCATAAGATAGAAAGTCAGCAGAATGCAGAAGAAAGCTGCAGTATCAGTAGGGACATGGAAGTGAAAAATATATTTAGGGAAATAGACTTCTTGTTAGGCTTTCATGTTTTTTAAAGAAAAGGAGTGTTGCAATTAGTCACAGCTGGTGGAGTTGTAAGGCCAAGTTTTCTTTTACTTTTAGATCAATAAAATTCATCTGTGCAAAAAAATAAAGCAATGTTGATGTGAGCATATACTGTTCATAAAATCAGGTTAATTTCATTACTGTTTGCATAAGAACAAGACTGGATGGAGAAGTTTAGCTATTTTTAACAGTTTGTAGTGTGTTTTGGATTCTTTTGCTTGACTGCAAATGAAAAAGTTCATTCTAATACATTACCTCCACTGGCAGTCTGATTCCTTCAAGTAGTTGCAGACTAGGTACTGTTAGCCTAGTTTTACTGTTATTATACAACTGTTACACAAACATTGCTAAATATTTAACTTTCTACCCTAAATCAAATAGGTTTATGATTGTCTAGGTTTAAGGGAAAACAGCTTGTGTTTCACAAGCAGGTCTTCATGCCACACTACCTTAGCCTTAACCATAACAATGTGTCCAAAAGCTGTATAAAAATAAACATAAACAAAGGCACTGATTGATGTAGCTCTCTGTGATCTTGTGGTCTGTGCAGGGTCAACAAAGAATAATTTTTCTCCTTGAATTCTTAACTGTTTCAAAATAAGACATGAACATAATATTAAACATAAGTTGCATGTGCTAAGCTTTCCAAAGGCTGCTTTGCTCTCAAATGATCCTGATCGCCTTCTGTGAATTGTCCCCCAGAAATAAGCATCAACTTCTTCTAGGTTAATGATATTGTTTATTTCTCATCTTCCTGGGGCTAAGATGGAATATGCGTCATGCAGCAGCTTAAGGTGATGACCATTCTTTATTGCTACAATGCAGAGGGACAATACCCTCACTGTAAAGTACAGCTCTTAACCTCTCTCTGGAGCAGGTATTTGTGGTGATGTATGCTGCTTCTCCGCTTCTCCAGCCTTTTATCTTTCCAGCCAGCTACAGCCTCATACTTGATCAACTTGATGATTTCAACTTCTATAATTTCAACATCTTCTGAGTTCATGTTCCATCAAGTACTTTCACAGTACAACCTAAAAGAAACAAACAAACAACCCCCCCACCCATTCTTCCTCCTCTTTGAGGATACTGCTACTAATAAGTTACATTTTAACAAGATTAAAACCAAATTTTTTAGGCTCAACATGGTTCCACATCTGGAAGTATGTCCTGTTTCTGGTCTAGTATCAGTGCACTGGGCTGTTAACGAAGGTTGCTTACAGCAAGCTTTTTCCTTGTGTTTAGTAGATCTCATTCCTGAAGACAGCCAATACTGGAAATTACTCTTTCAGGCAAATCTTTCATAGTTTATCCCTTGATGCATAGCCTATTCCTACCTACTTGGAGAACTACAACTCATTTGAAAGTGGCAACACTTTTATTGTCTCTCTCTTAAAGGCTTGTAAGTGAAAACAACATCTGTGGAATCACTGGACTAAGAATAGTCTAAGAATATCTTTATCTTCCTTCTAGACCAGCTTCTGTGCTCTGCCTCTACCTAGAAATCCCTGCAAGCTTATTTGCTCTCAGAAAAAATGAATTGCTGTCTGAAGCAATGGGAGTCCCTGCTTCTGTCTGCTACAACACCATATGTAAGCACACACATACCCCACCTTAATGCTTCCCTCCTCTGCCTCCCCAGGTTTTTGTTTAGATTTTTTTTTGCTTGTTTTCTCCTTCACTTATGGATAGCCAATGTGATTCTTGTGACTGCTGCTTGTGCTCTGATAAGTGGCAAAAAGCCTTGGTATATCCTGGTTAAAAACCCCAAACTTATCTAAGCAAGTCATAGGGCTGAAGTTTGTGGGACTGACTATTGAGCACTTTCTGTCGGTGGCTTTCTTTCACCCTTACAGAAGCTAAAGGAAAAGTGCTGTTGAAGCCTGTGAGTTTCATATCTGGCCTTGTCAGTAAAACTTCCATTATTTTTACACGAAATTATTGTTCAACATTAACGACCACTTCAGTGTCTGATTTTCTAGCAGCAACAATTACAGTAGGTATTTTTATCACGAGTTGACAAAATTTGGATTAGGCTGGAAACATTTATAGCTAACATTATTGGGTGCCAACATTATCTATGCTAATAAAAAACGCAGCTGTTCAGTACCCGAAAATCCTGGATTATGATATTTAATGCCTAGTTTTTATTGCCTAGCTCAGAACATTATGGGATCACAATCCATGAAACTTTACCACAGCTATAGAACGTATCAGAGTCAATCCTAGAGTCTTCAGGGTCACTCGTCTAGTTTATGAACTCCTGCTTTTCACACGACTGAGTTTCCCACATGTGGCTGGAAGTCTGAATCTCATAGAGTAGCTGAGGACTCTAGTAGGAAATAGCATGGGTGCGTCTGATACCATCCAAGAGGATGTTGTCCACTCACCAGAGCTAAGCCCAGGAATCCTTCAAAAAATTGCTATACTTGTGGCAATAATTATTGCACTTTTTAGTGAGACTGAAATTGCGGATGACTGAGAAGTCTATATTGTGTGTCTGAACTTGAAAAAGTAATGGGCTGATCTGTTCCCTAAGATGAAATTAAAAAATGGTATAAGAAGCGTTTTCTAATGAAAAACTCAGCTTTCTTTTCAGGCAAAATAGGAATGTTTTGCAAGCAGTATTTTGTTGCATGTTGAGCAAACAAGCATTTGATTGTTGCCTAACCAGACAGCAACAAAACATTCCTAGACGTTTGCTACCCTCAAGAAGAAAAATAATCTGTTTTCAAAATCTTCCTTTAGGCTAATGCTCCTTCTCTCATGCTCAGAATTCCTAACCTTTGTCACTGGTTAGAAAGAAGTGTTTTGGTGAGAAAGAGACAGACACAGAAGACTCCGTGCAGCACCTGCTATATGATCACTCGGTGCTGCATGATCACTTGGTGGAACAGTAAGATAAAAGGAAATTAGATCTTCAGTGACATTTTAGAAGTAATCTTAATTTTTTTCCATGTTTATACCCCAAGTTTAGTTCAACTAAGCCTATTTGTAGTCACTTCAGTATTTGAAAATATTGGTCTCCAATTTCAGAAATGAATCAAGGTAAACTGCAAGGAATGCTTTTGTCTTGTGCTTTATGGAGAGCAAATCACTGAGCAGAAACTAGAGTTCTGTTACAGCTCTGTCATGGGACAGTTCTCTGTACCACAGCCAATGTGGCAATCTGTAGTTGTTTACTGTTTTCCAGTGTTCCCAGACTTCACCTTAGCCTGATATTCCCCCCCCCATGCTAACGAGCTAAAGGGATTTTTCGTAAGGTCACCTTATGTCATCTCATGTAGTTCCTCTCCTTTTTTACTTCCTAATGTCATTTAAATAATTTCATCACATTCTAGAGCAAGAATGGGTACATTCCCTTAGGAATGATAACAGCAATAAAGATAACTTCTTATTTTTGTGACAATCTACAATAAAGTTAAACAATTGTTTTTCCAATGTTCTGCTTTTGTTCGCAAGTAATACACTTTTTAATGATGTACAGAAGACTTGAGGATAATTTAAAACTTTTTGTGCTGTAGTAGTGTTGACCACCATTCAGTAAGTAGCTGAGATTCCCTCAGCTCTACTTCTTTCAAATTCAGTAAATGTTTGTCTTTGAAATCCACAATCAAAGTCTGTCTTGCCTAGCTCTTTCTATCTTGTTAGACTGAAATGATATACAAATACCTGTGGTAACAAGTCATTTAGAGCTGGCTTTTTCTGTTTCACATTTAATAGGCGCCTTTAGATATCTATATCAAAATAGCTGACAGCATCTTTTAGAACAGACTCAAACTAAGGCCTTTTTTTATTCTTGTTTTCTTTTTTCCTCTAATAATATATGAACTGTATTATAACGTATCATCTGCAGTTTTTCTTTCTTGATCATCACAAAGTTTTATCTTTTTCATAATTAATTTTAAACTCCATGCTTCTATTTTCAGAGGGGTATTACAAATGCAAAAGCTACTTCATCTAAAACTATCAGGACTGCTTCTTCACATCTGTGACCTTGTCCTCTTGAGATTTTTCTTAATCATTTTCCTCTTTTATCAAGCAGTCAAATGTGTAAGTATCTGTTTTCATATATTTCATCAATACATCATTTTCCCAAGTGATTGCTGGCTTTCAGAATAGATGGAAAAATACTAAAAGCTGAATACTTGGAGAGAGACAGACAGTGTTCATTTTTTGCAGCATCCTTTCCTCAAACATTTTAGTGGTTTTGTTGAGAAAATTGTTCGTTTGCTGTGTGAACTGAATCTTGGGAATTTTACCTTGCTTAATACTTATTGATGTTAGAACACTTTGTTTGTAGGGCTGTAGTTACAGATGAGCTTTCTTATTTTAATTTCTGGTTTTGTTGTCATTTGTTTTCTGGAAAATCTACCTTGTAGATGTAATTTCATTTTCAGGGCTGAAATAGATTTTTTGTTGTTGTTGTTTTTGTTTGTTTTGATTTGTTTTTGTTTGTTTCTTTCTATTTACTGTGGTGGCCTTGAGAAGAAAAGCTATGCATACAACAGACCTGACCTTGTCTTTGTAGTCTGATAACTAGGAAACCTTATTTAAAACTGATCGTGATCTTCATTCTCTGGAGATTAGAATTTTCAGATGCATGAAGCTCATTTCAGAGTAATTAAATTCATAAGGATTTTTCTGAACATATGGTAGAATTGAATCTTCTTATTTGAGTTGTGCTCTGGAATGTTGAACCTTTTATGGTTCCAGATTTACAGCTGTATCGAAGGAGGAAAGGAATGGTATTGCTATTGCTTATGGCAAAGTGCCTGCTTCCATGTAATCTGGTCATGCAGACAGGTGTGCAAGTGGTCCCTATGTGATACAGGGTGTGATTTAACAGGCAGAGTGGGGAGAAACAAGCGAAGAGATGTGCTTGAGAATTATGATGTAGGTTGATAGCAAAAATGAGAATTCATCTTATCCTTCAGGACTGCAACTAAGTCTTTACCTACAAAATGCTATTGGCTGTCAAGTTCAGAGAACAACTACCCTCCTGGGGGCTTGGGCCAGTTTTAATTTGGCACAGCTCTGCGGACTTGAGGATCCTCAACAGGGATCTGCCCCTTCTTCACCCCGGAGCTGTTTTTAAGCTCTGGCTCTTGCTCTTGGTCTCTGCTTGAGCTATGCTTGTAGGTATGTCTGTGCTCAGTCTTGTACCTTCCTGATGCTGACCTAGACTTTGCCCCGTCACTGCAGACATTCCTGACAGTCCGGATAGCTGGCAGAACCTGGTAACCATCACCAGATCTGCCCTCAGTGCCTTGCTTGAGTCCCATGGGACTGAGCCTTTGTCACTGAGTGCACAGCTCTGCCTGCCTTTCTGTGACTTTCGGCTCCCAGCTCGCTTTCTCTTACAAAACAACCTGCCCATGCAGCTCCTTGAAATTGTCTTCTGGTTTGTAGGTGATTGTACATAAAGCGCAAAAACAGCGCAACAAAAATATCCTACTGAAGGCAGCTCCAAATTTATGTAACAAAATACTTTTTTTTTTTAGATATTAGTCTATATTGTGTTGTAGAGAAATTTTGAATTTGTCTTTGTTGTTGCTGTGATTTAACCCATCAGGCAGCTCTGCACCACACAGCTGTTTGCTCACTCCCCCTGCAATGGGATGGGGGAGAGGATCGGGGAGGGGAGGTAAATGAATGGGTAGAGATGAACATTTTAACAGGACAGAAAAGGAAGGGAAAATACCAATAATGATAACACACACACACACACACACACACACACACAAAACAAATGATGCACAACACAATTGCTCACCACCCACCTACTGATGCCCAGCCAGTCCCTGTGGTAGCAGCTGCCCCTTGCCAACTCCCCCACTTATATCGTTCAGCATGATGTCATACGGAACGGAATGTCCCTTTGGCCAGTTCAGGTCAGCTGCCCTGGCTGTGTCCTCTCCCAGCTTCTTGTGCACCCCCAGCCTCCTCACTGGCAGCATGAAAAGCAGAAAAGTCCTTAACTCAGTGTTAGCACTGCTCTGCAACAACTAAAACATCAGCATTGTTCTCATCCTAAATCCAAAACACAGCAATGTAACAGCCACTATGAAGAAAGTTAACTCTGTCTCAGCTGAAACCAGGACATTTGTTTGCCTTCTTGAATTATTTTACTTCTCATACTGGTTTTTAAAGGTAGATGCTGTCTCTTCATTGCCAGTCTCATCGCTGCTTCATGCTGGACAGTGTTTGATCAGAATGAAAAAACTGTGTAAGATGTTAAAGGAAAATTAAGGGTTTGCCTTATTCCTGCTAATGCACAGATCACTTTTTGGTACTGCTGTTTTAATGGTATTGTGCAATGTAATGACAGTCAAGTCAGATCAGATTTTGGTTAGATTTTATTTGTATGCTTATGATATATACTGCTTACATTACATAGTGACAGTAGACTAGCATGTAAGTGGCGGAACTGGGAGTGAAAAGAAACCATGTAATTTTGTAGTATCAGATGTGTATAGTATCCTTATATTTAGCTGCTGAACTAAATACTTTTAAAATCTTATTTGAATTTATGATTCTGTGCTGGTGAGAAAAACAGTATCTAATTTGGAAAACAAAAGGTGGTTAAAGAGAGCTTCCTTTGCTAAGAAACTGGGGCGCTGATTTACATGCACTATTTTTTTTACATGAGAATGTAGAAAGGATTTTCCACTCTGAGCTGACAGTCGGATCCACACTGAAACATTTTGGCAGTCACTTCCTGTATGGTTTGTCATATGTCTCCTTGATGATTTCTCACTGTGTGGAGGAAGGGGTGAGTGAGGAGGAACTAACAAATGTTAATTAGAAAAAGAATTCTCAGTGTTTGTCATTTAGAAATGTCACACACACCTTGCAAAGAGTGTGTTATCTTTATCCTGCAAGGCAGTGTGGGTGGCAATGGAGATACTGCCACTGCTACATAAATGCACTTGCAAGGCAGAATCTATATTGGTTGTAATCATCCTCATTAAATAATAATAAAAGGAAAGCTTTTCAGACTGAGTGCTAGTATCAGGAATGCCAGTTTCTTTATGATTCTGAGCAGATTGCCCTGGAGGTTATAAAACAGTGGAAAGCTACCTGGAAAGGACATTGTTGAACGTGGTTAAGTTGGCAACGTTGTTCTTAGGTCGCCTACTTTCCTATGAAACCCTATCACGGAAACCAGAGTGTATTTGCGTAGAGGTTTGTTAGCATAAACTTCTACTTTAATCTCTTAATTAATGGTTCAATTTCTGAAAGACTAGCTAGTATTGACTGACTTATAGAAGAAACTAGATTTTCTACAGGATTTTGTCTTTAGTTCCATTTAATTACAGGCTCAGCTCATTCCTATTTTAAGCAGACTAATACAGTTATCTAGTAATGCTTGCAGAATTGTCTAGAACTACTTAAAACTTCTGGCTTCTGTTTTTTGTGTTGTTAGGCACTAGAGGAGCACTAAATCCCCCTGCAAGGTGTTAAATTGTTATTTAGGGTGTTTATAAAATGATTCTCAGGTATGGTGGCTTTTGCATAGCTCCTTGTGTCCCAGAGCAACATATAGTGTTGCAACTAGTTGAAAAAATATTTCAAAAATTACTGTCTCTAAATACAAAAGCTTAAGCACTTGATTACTTCACCTGGTATGCAGGAATAGATTTGAGTTGGTTTCCCTAGGTTTCATACACTCAGACATCACAGGTTCCATTTATATATAACTAGTGATAGATTTTGGTATCTGAATACAGGTTTCTAAACTTAATAATAAATAAAGCAGAAAAGCCTTGAATACTGGTTTTTGTCCAGTAAAGTAAGCAAATACTTACTGAAGGAAATTAGAATTTCTCTGACAAGCTTGTAAACGACCTAATAGTGTAGTGAGCCGTAATTCTCTGAACCTTTTTCTGAGAATACTTTATCAGAAATATTCATTTCCCAGTTAGCAAAGGATGACTGAGATCACTTTTTTCAACTTCCTATGACCTACACAGGTTTATCCTCCTAATCTCTGCTTCCTTTTTTGGCCAAATGTTGTGCAGCCTGAGACTTCTTCAAAAGAGCAGTCCCTTATCATTCAAGTTAAATGAGTGTCTCTGCAGAACCACTATAGATATGAAACATTGAATTCCTCTAGAATGGTATAATATTACAAATACAAGGGTGCCTTTTTTGTAGCATGTATACCTTCAATTTAATGTGCCTTCTGCTTTTCACTTTTTCACCATATTGTATCTCTATATGACAGTTTAATATGTTAATGAGGCCTCAGCCTCTAAAGAGGTTGTGCAGAATTTACCGATAGAATCATAAAAGTATGTCTCAGGAGGTATGAACTGTTAATTTTCCATTCACTGCAGTTATGATTTTCATCAGCTGAAGACTTTTCGGAAGAGTTTAGGATAATCTAGAATCCTTTTAAAAACACAAAAATGAAGATAATACTAACAAAGATAATTCATTAGTTCAGATTATTTTTGTTTGTTTCTGCAGAGAATTTTCAATCAGTATGAGGCTGACACGGCAAATAGCTAATTCAAGACAGCATCAAAGTGTGTCGTAGGTGTGTATGCTGGAAAAAAAACAGCTAAATGCAGCAGCACAATTGAAAAACCTTCTGTCTCCAAAAGGTCTTCAAACACAATCTGAAAATCTCTTTTCAAAATGAATATTTAAATTTTATGGTAATGTTTTTGGTTTGCTCATCTTAAACTGTTTTCCAGAGATGTGTAAAACTTAACTTTTTTTTTCCCCAAAAGAGTATCAGAATGACAGAGGTCAAACTAACCTTTCATATTCCATGGAAAGCCAAAAATAGAAACAGAAACAAACTTCAGAGTTCCAGTCATAGGCTTTCTCAACACGTGTCCTGCTGGATAAAAGTAGTGTGTTGCGTTTTCTGCACTGGCTGAGCTTGTGCTGCTTCATAGTCAAGACTTTGTTCATTTAAGGGACTCTCCAGTTTCTCTGGACCAGTACTGCAGTATCTTTCCAGCATATCTGTTCTTATATCATACCAATATTCAGCACTATTGAACTCCAAGGCGGTTGTATAGCAGGGCAACCCTCCTGCATTTTTAATAATTACTTCGTGGTTTGAAATGGCATTGACTTGCTAATTTGTGAAGAAACTTGTGTTGAAGTAACTCCTGTTTTGCAGAAACAATGCCTGGTTTTCCTAGCCATGCCTGTATTTTGTTCCCTGTCTTTGATAGTGGCATTGGGAGCTGTATATTGGAAGCATTGTTTTCACTCTAATGAACATGTTTATATTTTACCCAGATTGAAATAGTGGAAAGCTGGAGTCCACACTGGTTGCAAAAATCAGCATGAATATTAAGACTAGAAGAGAGTCAAGGAAGAGTAGCTTCAGTCCTGCTTTTTTCTAAGTGGTGGTTAGACAAAGGCATAAATCTGAGCTGGAGCCTTACAATATGTCACTGGTTTAACAAATACCTCACTATGTCACACCATCCAGTCGAGGTAATAGATTTAAACTCCAAGAATGTTCTCTTTGTGTATGAGAAACAAATTTAACAGGATTGCAATTTCAATTCTTTCAAGACATTCTGCCTAGCACTTCTGTATGGATCTTTAGGGAGTATATTATTTCAAGTGTAGTTTTACTCAGCACCTCTGAGACCAACTGCTGTGAAATCCTGTACAAAGAAAACTATCTCCTAATCTCATTTTTCTTGCCTCTGTTAACCTTACAGTTCTTGCATGGATGAAGATTTTTCTTCAAATGTGAAGCCATGTTGTGCAGCCGTCACAGGCTTTCCCTGACTGTCGAGTTGCCTTATTTTAACAATGAAGTAGTATCTCCAAAGGCCTATTTAAATATATTTACCTGTTAGGCTGCATTCTTCAGGAAGACTACAAATATATAGGGGAGGTGGGCTCTGAAGCCTATGCAAGATTGTGAGAAGCATATTCTTTCTTCCTAAGCAAGAGCCTGTGCTCGAGTCGTTTAGGAGGGATCAGAGACTGCAGTCTTTAGATGAATGTATGTACAGCAGGACATGAAGGATGACAAAGGTTACATTGAACTTGTACAGTGTGCTTTAGAGAATGTTTATCTGAATTCTCTTGTATTTACATTTCAGATATTTGCTCTCCAGCAGCAGATTTTGTGTTTTAAAAAAATTTTTTTTAAATGAAACCAACTTGAAATAATGTTGCAAGTGATCAATTATTAACTGCTATATGGAGACCATGTCCTAACTGTGAAGTAGTACTCTTAATTCTTCCTTGGAATAGTTTAAGAAGGAAGCCACTCAATGAAGTCTATATATGTTTTAGAGTGCGCATCTGCTGTTAATTCTAATTTGTATATTGTATTATTATACTTGGTTTTCTTTTCAAGAGTATTATTTTTGTAGTTTCAGGGTGCTTATTCAAAGTCAACTTTTTCTAGGAAGTATGATAACATATATGAAAGGGGAATGAAAGCAATGTCAGCAAATGAGTTTGCTGCTCAGTGCTTTTGAAGCATGTTTCATATTCTTGTCCTGAGAAGAATTCATTGTTATCTAGAGAAGGTTCAATTATGAAAAAAGAGCAGATGGTCTCCCAGAAACTTCTACTGTGGATTGAAAATGAGAATATTCAATCAGTATGTGGTATTTTTTGTTGGTCTCACTGGATTTTTCTGATTGCAAAATCGTTTGAAACATGTTCTGTCATTATCATTTCTAGTGCTTTTTGTTGAATACCAGATGCCAATGGTCACAATAATTGAGGGCAGAATTAATCTTCCAACAGACCCTTTGATTTGGTCTAAAAGTACCTGGAAGTTTTCTAAAGCAATATTTTCATCTACCATCAAAGAAAAGTAATCTTATTAACATTTTGCAAATTGGGCCAATTTCATTGACTTTTCTGGTGAGAACGTAGGGACCTTTTGAACTGGATTTTGAGGGATTCCAAACTTGCTGCTGCTTAGCAGAATGTCTTAAAATTAATTCTTGCTCCAGTGTTTCCATTTCTCTTCTTAAATGGACATAGCAGACTTGTCCATTTTGAGGCAAATTTTGGAGTAGACTTTCTTATAATGAGAATTTCATTCTGGCTTAATTTTCTTTGGAATTTTCAGAACTTTACACATGATTTTTCACACAAAAAGTATCTGAATTTTAACCTGCCATCTTAGTCACTTTTATTTTAACATTTAACTGTCTTCTCAGCATTATCTTTCAAGTGAATATGTTTCAACTGCAAAAAGAATAAAAACAGTACTTTATGGGGAAAATGAACATCCCTTTTTTTTTCGGCCCTCTTAGACAGAACTGAAGTATTTTATGGCTTGGGCTTTTAGGGTTTACTCTCCCCATCATTTTTTTTCTCCAGGCACTATGAAATTGAACTTAAGCCTTTACAGCACACCAAGATTAGTAGTGTCCTGTGGTATTCGATATGGTAGAACAAGGTCCACTGTTTTATCCACAGTTTTATACACTATTTGTGGGCATTTGGAAATAAGGAGAAGGTCTGTTAAAATACTTTAGAGAACTTCCAGTCTCCCAAAGCAACAAATAATAAAAAAAAACACTTCCAGGTATTCTTGAAACCTTTACTACAATGTTGATCTGCAGGCATGTTTCAAAATCCATGCCTAACTCCAAACTTATATTGTAAAAGTACTGCAGTTTATTTAAGCACTATATAGACTTTTCTAACTCAGGATTCTGAATAAAAAATTGTTTATGAATGTATACCCAATGTTAATACAACAAGAAATCCTGTAAATGAACGCAGCTTATTACAGCCCTGTAAAACTTGATTGGCCCTATTCTTCACAGAGAACTAACACTGAAATATGATTACCGCTGTCATAACTGTGGAAATTTTCTGCCTGTGTGAGTCTAGGTAGGCTGAGTGCTCCGGATGGTGAGGAGTGAGGTCAGGGAGCAGCCACTTGCACGTTTGCTGTCTGCAGGGCTGTGAGTAGCTCCTGTTGCTTCCCAGGAGAGGGTGCAGCAATGGCAGAGCAGCGTAGTGATGGAGCCTCTTCAGCTGAAGGTGTTCATAGAGCATTTAGAGCTATTCCTAGGAACAGTGTGTAATGCTAGCATAAACAAAGCACATAACATCTTGCAAAAGACTTATTTTTGTAAGAGGCACAGTTAAAGGTTTCAGTCTCAGATATATTCAGATACTTACTTCACATTAAGTGAAAACTAACCCATTCTTTTCATGCTTGTTTGCAGTAGGCCTAAACACTAACTCATCCTGAATTTCTTGGTGACTGCTATCCTTAGCTTTTGTCTAAAAAAAGTATGGAATTATGCTTGTTACATTGCAATGGCAAGCAAATTGGAAATTAAAATTCTGGTAAACTCAAATGACAATTTTTCATGTGATCATTTAATATTAGAAAATTTCTTGCAGTTAAAGACTAAAGACTGGGGATAAAAAAAAAACAAGAACGAAAAAAGTATTCTACCAAGGCTTTCACCGTGGTTCTAATTCTCAGGAACCAAGAAATTCCATATGAAAACAGTAGGGGAAAGTGATTTTAACTGACAAGATTCACGTGCAGGGTTTCCTTTGGGTTTTTAACAGAAATACCACCATTTCAAATATAACAGGATTCTACAATGTATCTTGAGGAATTGTGTGAATGTTCATAAGCAGCAGATTAATAGTGACTCCTGTAGTAATATAAACTTTCACAAAAGTAAATTCTTTAAACTTAAGTAGTTGTGTGGGAGGAAATGTCACTGTTAAGGCTCTGTCCTTGCTCCCTTCTAAGCCAGCTTGTTTTTATTCATTTTTTTTTTCAACAGAAATACAGCAACTTCTATATTAGGTAACTGTTATTCCTGCCTTGCCTTTAGCTTTTTAAAGACCACTTTTGGTTTCTTAAATGGTATGATCCTAATAAAGGTCTGAATATTGCCCAGATGTTATTTTATTTTTCATTTTAATGCTTCACTGTTGTAGCAGTGTTAATTGGAAATGAATCAACTGTGGCAGGCAGTCAATACCTGATTTAATTATATTATCTTTAAAGAACAAAAAGAGGTAGATGGCATGCAGGATTCTGTGAGAGCTCTGAGGGAAGAACACCTGGAATGAGTAGTATTTTAAAGTGATTTTTGTAAAGTATTGGTTAATGGAACCTTTTTTTGGCCAGGCTGTTTTTTTTTTTCCTCCCTCAGTGCTAATTACAGGATGACTTTTAATGCAGGTAATTTTCATTCATAGATACTTTTGTTATAATAAAGTTGGTCCAATGTCTAGGGTGTAACCTACATGGAAGTCAGTTTAATTCTCTTGTCTTTGTGTGTTTCTCATAGGGGTTTATATTACTTCATGTTCTGAATCATGATTTGACATCGGACTAAACAGGGATGATTTTTTTTATTTCTTCCAATACTGGGAACTGTAATTGTATGTTCTGGATGAAGACTCACATTAATGTTAAATATTCAGTGTCATGACATTCTGGGGCATTTACTCTCATTTTCAGGCAAATGTATTTTCATTTATATGTTTAATTCTTACAAAACCAGAATATTTTGATGTACGACAAAGTGACCTTTTAAGTTTGTGAAGGTTTTCTTTTGATTGGTATCTGACACCTCAAGGGGAACTTAATTGCTGATGAACCAGTAGCTAAATCTATTATATTAACCTGAATGCACATGGTAATTGGCAATAGTTGAGGCTCGTGCCTTGTGGCCACCCAGCTGCTCCACAGAGGTTAGAGTACAGAACCTTGTCTTCTAAGATTTGAACAAGTACATCTGTCCAAGCAAGCTGCTGAGTTAAACAAAAAGGAAATGTTTTAGTGAAATATTTAAAGACAGATTAATTCAGGCTTATTTTGTTGTGACCAAAGCTATCAGGTGTTCTCTTTATGATGCTGTTTTACCTTCATATTTATTTCTATGACTCAGGTTCACATGTGCTGCGTTATCTCAGTCTGGTGGGTAATGCGATGGACCTTCTGTTGTAATATGTAGCCTGCACTTGTATGTCTGGGGGTAACAACCAGGTTTAAAAACAAACAACACAATAATGCTCAGATCTACTGAAGGAACAATGTGGTACTGCAGAAATGGTTGGTGTTTAACACTTGGACAGTGGTTTTATTATCAGACTGCAGTTTTTGTTTGACTATTTCAATTGCTTTAATGAACTATTTCAATTGCTTTAATTTGGCATAATTGACTTATTTTCACTAATTGAATAGTGCCATTATTATGGTGGCAGAAAGGAAGGCAGAACTTCTCGTATTCCCAAAAATGCATTTGGATTTTGCAGTCATATTAAAGGGGTGAAAAATAGAGATTTGTATTGAACAAGCACTTAACTTCTGTCGATAACTGCCAGGGTAATAGCCATGAGTAGAACAAGCACCTTCTCTGATATTCACAAGAAAGGTTGATTTTTCAGTGTTAATGATGAACGTAGTTCTACAGCTACTTTTTGGTAAGAATTTTATAGATGAAAGTTTGAGAGCTTTTAAAATTGTAATCTGAGTGCAACTGCCCTTGCTCTTGAGACAGAACACTAGTGCATTATCAAGGAAATATTTGCGCTCTTCATTACATAACTTCTACTTATTAGCTCATAATAACAATCCATTTTACTCGTGTATTTTATTTGCCAGGGTTTTTATTCCCTTGCTTTTTAGATAAAACTAGTATGTCTTTGAAAAATACCAGCAGTTCAAAAAATTCATATATTTAAATTCACCTTGCAAATTTTAATACTTTAATAAATACCTTAAATGCTTTAAATAAAGCAGAAAGCTTTTAGGATACTTAAGTGAATTTACACAAATGTTTTTCCTGCCTCCGAAGAGATTGCCAGAAAGATTTAAATCAGCAAGAATATGCAGAATACTTGCAATTTGTGCTTTATTACACAATTTTTCAGTTCTTTGTGTGCTGATATTCTTCAAATAATTGTAAGTCGCACCCCAGAAAAAGAAGCATTAAATGTATAAACTGGAAATATGATCATGTTAAAGATCCCATTTAAATCCTCATTTTAAACTTCATGAGGATTAATTTGGGATCCCTTCTCATGTTTTAATATGTTCTGTGTTGAATCCTTTGGTTGCTTGTACCATATGCTTCTGTATGGTGATTTTTCAATGCTTGGTTTTTAATGTTCTTGAACATAGTAAGAAAATGCTGATGATGCACAGGTTAGCAGAGCCTGCTTGAATTCTAAGTCTTGATTTTAGACTTCAGCCTGGGTGTACCTGCATCCCTAAACACTGAGCTATTGGCTTTTCAGAAACAGTTCTGTAAGCACTGTGTGTGTGCATGCATATGTATATTTTGTGAGCTGTGTGTGTGTCTTGGTTTCATAACAATGCAGAAGGAAAATAAGTTCCAGAACTTCAGCTGATTTTTATTTTACTTGATGAAACCTATATTTCTCTCTCTTTTTTTGGCTTCTTTTTTATTTTGTAGTTTTTTTGGTTTGTTTGTTTATTTCTGGCTCGTATTTTATCTTTCAGGAACATTTTCTGTTGGTTTTAACTTCTACTGTATATTAAAGTGCTTTAATGTTTTACAGATTCTGTCTTCCACTCCAAAATGAATAAATAAACCAAAACTACCTTGTGACTTTGGGAGGACTCAAAGATCAGCAAGGTTGAAGTGAATTAAGAATGCAGGAGGTTCTGTGTAAGGCACTAGTCTAAAGAGATAAATTAAAAGTAGCTTTTGAAAGCAGGCCACTCTCCAAGACAAAAGTTAACTTGGTAATGGAAGATTATTATTAATTTTCTCAGGCTTTAAGTTCAACTATTTCATCAGCAATTGAAGGAACAAAAGTTGTTTTTCAACACGCATAGGTTTCTGTTGATTAGTTTATTTGCTCCCTGAAGAGGGGTACAGACATTTAATTTTAAGATATGTGGCTCTCTTGGAGCTTACAATGTACTAGTTAGTGTGTTTAATACTTCCTATTTATGAACTCAATCATTTTCCTTTAGTCCTCTTTGGAAAGTTACTGGGTTTTTAATTATGTTCTATAGTTTGATTTATTCAGGTTGCATACTTCCTGCCATATCATAAAAACCAAAATAAATTAGCATATTTTTTAATTTGTTTCTCTTTCATGTGCTGCTATTTAGCATATTCATAACATCCAAAGAGAGAAAGGTAGCTAGTAAAATTTCTTTGATTTTTTTTTTTTTCCAACTTGTTGCAGTGCTTGTTACCTGGCAGGAACTGATTTGCCTTCTTTTCAAGTCTGAGGAAAATCTCATTTAAGTAGAAATTAAGTTGTAAAGGATTCCTTTAAAGAAAATAGTATGAAAAAAGTAAGGCTATCGCATATTTCTTCAAATTTTTAGTTTCAGATCAGGCAATACTTTTGACATACAGGGTACGACTTCATAAAAACCTTACCTTCACGTTGTATTGACCAAATCCAACACTTTCAGACTCAATCAAGATGGAGACTGATCATCTTTAGAAATATGTTTTCCACAAATTGCAAGCACTGATTCCCATTCCATGTCAAACCTGGAAGTCCACTTGTTCCTCTGTTTCTTTTGTGTTCCATTTTTCCTCCTACCCTGTATGCTTAGCCTTAACTACATTTCTACCACGTAGAAAGATCAAGAAAATTCTTCTTCACTTCTGCTATGTAAGGCTTTGTCAACTTTTTCACCTCGTTGAACAAAAAGCTCAGTTTGTACGGCACCAAAATTGTCTGTAGATCCCCCCCTGTCCAGTTATATGTATATATACACATACATGCAAACACACACATAGATATGTTTAAATAATATTCTTATCTGGAAATGCTTTGAGCAAATGTCATTTTAGAATGTATTTGGGAGATGTCTCCCCAAACTTTTCTGAAATTCTATTAATATTACCAGGCTAATTCATAAAATTTAATAAATACCTTGTCCGTGGTGATTGCATTTGTAGAATTGTTTTGTACATTTAAAAGAATAATGTGATTTGAAATATATATGCCATGTAAATTGATCTTGCATGAAGGAAAGAAAAATGCAATTCAATTGTCTTGATTAATAAAGCAAGAAGTAACAGTTTTTAACGTTTTAAAGTTATATCTGTCAAATATAAAACCTGAAGTTTCAAGTGCATTTTGGGCAATGTTTCTGTAATCTTCCCAGGTTACCTGTTTTTGCTTCCACCCTCTGTATGCCTCCTTTTTAGGCGTGAGTTTGGCCAGCAGCTCCTTGTTCATCCATGCAAGCCTCCTAGCATTTTTGCCTGACTTCCTCTTTGATGGGATGGACCAATCTTGAGCTTGGAGGAGGTGGTCTTTGAGTATTAGCCAGCTTTCTTGGGTCTCTGTTCCTTCCCAGGGGCTTATCCCAAGAGATTCTTCCAAGCAGACAAAATCTATGTATTTTTAGAATTAAAATGACTATTTCTCAAGTGTAGGGAAATAGCTATTCTGAAGGGAAGCCTATGGGAATTTGGTCATTAACTTAATATGACAAAGATCAGAAGGATCATGCATGAAATAATCAAGCTGTGCGTCACTTGTCGACAAAAGCTGACTTTTTGGACAGTGACTGTACTTTGCATAATAGTGTGAGAGTTTCCTTTGCATGCCATAGGTTAAAATACACTTCATTTGCTATTCATTTTTCTCTAAATAGCACTAGAAACAGTTCAGAGGAAAAAGAAATGTAGCAAATGATAGAAATGACAAGAGAATATTATAGCAAAGACTGTGGATACGTTGTGCAGAAAACTCTGAAGTAGCAGAACAGTTGCCAAGAACGTGGACAGACTTGCTTTTCTTAAAAAATGGTCAAAATGAAGCAATATTTCAGGTTTTTCTATGTGATATCTAGATGTGATATCTGATACGTAGATTAATTATAAAAGTAATAATAATTGATAATGCTTTCCCTTATTTAATGGCTTATCATTGTAATTTTGAAGAAAATGTATAGGGAGCCTATCCAGTCTCTACTGAGAAAAGCAGTAGTTTAAACTGTTATTTCAGAAATACTGGCTATGCCTGTTAGAATGACAGATGAGTAAAACCCAAAAATGTCTTTCACATAAAAAAAAAAAAATCTGTAGTTCTTAGAGCTGTTTGAGATCTGTATCTATAACTAGGACTTTAGAGTAACAGGCAGATATTAAAAACAAAACAAAAAACAATCAAATCCAACAACAGCCATAAACTGTCAGACTTCAGATGAATATTAGATGCTGGCTGCTGTGGGTAAAAATCCCCCAGAGAACACACATTATTTGAGGTGTTGTCATTCTTTTTATGGTTCCCTAAATTCTGGAATAACACCGTATGTTTGAAGAAAACATACGGAAAGCATGCATTTATTTTTTTAAAAATTCCTTGGTGTGAATTGCAAGAACAATTACTTTAAAATGCTTTTTCCCTTTTCAGAATGTCAGAATTTGGATCAAAACTTTTGTTTCAGAAGTCTGATACTGCGTGTTGTTCCCACCTACAAAAAAGTTTAAAATGCCTAAGCTGGTTTCCAAGGACAAGAGACGATTCTCTCCGTCATGCTATTCATTTTTTTTGACTGCAATTACGGCTTCTTCAAAATAAAAGTATGAAATTGTGAAGTATTCCCAAGCCATACTTCCTGTTTCAGCTAGCCATCCTTTCAAGGACCATTACTCCAAAATTAATTTTGTGTTGAAGACATGGGCTGTGAATTTAGGCACAGCCTTAAGCAAAAGTCTTGCTTGTGACCATGGTGACAGCTTCTGATCTATGGTAGCTGTAACATAGTATTTCTCCATCTACTAAACATTACTTTGATTACTGCCTGAGGATTGAAGCCATTTTCTGCTAAAATTTGCTAACCTCCTTTGAAAAGTGTAACAAACAGATAATATCCCTAAACTCACTTTGAGATATAAGGTTTTGATCTGTTTGTAAAGGAACAATTGATTTCTCTGGAGTCCCTTGTGAAGGCCAGATAGACTTGCAGACCAAGCTAAAATACCTCCCTGTATCCATACATCTGTTTGTTCAGCAAAGGGGCATGTATTCTTCTGGATGAGCTAGAATTGTTTACCCACCTCAGCATTCACAGTTTTTCATTTATAACTTAAGCTGGTGCAAGTTCAGAAGCCATAACAGATCATCACCTCTTAGAGTAAGTAATAAAAGCTTCTGAGGGTTCACAAAATTAGGGAAGGTTCTTTTCTTCCACAGATCTCTCACCTGATTTGGAATAATGTTGTCTAGGGTGCTGTAGTTGTATTTGATGTAACAATGTCTCCCGCAAGCACTAGTTGAAAATCGTAGTGCATGGCACAAAATGACTGTTCTACCAGCACACTATGCTTAAGCAACTGCTAGACTTACTGTGCTGTAGGACTGATTGATATAAAATAGCTGAGAAAGGTCATTTGAATGCAAAGATATCTAAAATATAGAGAACTATTGGAAATAATTTAGTTACAAGAGTACAATTGTGCGATGGATGAACGAGACAAATACTGCATAAGACATATCACATGAAGTGTAACTTGGGATAAGGAAGGCTATGCATTGTTTAGCAAGATACATTTTTGCCTGGGGTTCATTGCAAGTTCTTGATATTAAAATATAAGTCTTGTAAAAATAATGCTATTCATGGGAAACTTTTGAAATCTTTGGCTGCTTTTCTGATTCACTAATTTGCTGCAACTTTTCATTACACTAGCAATGTGCAGGAGCAGAGAGTAAAACAAACAAAGGAGACAATGAAGGGGGAGGTTATAAATAAGTTGAACCTAGGCATATCTCTGTATCACATTCTTTTCATTTATAATGAGTGGGAAAATTAAGGTTCTTATATGGTCAATTGTTTATTATTAAAAAAAAGAAAAACTTTGCATAAGTACTAAACACACAAAAAAGGTTTGTCTATAGAAACAGTCATAATTCCAAGCATAAACTGCTGTCTGAACCATGCTAACCCAAAAAGACTAACCCAGCTGTTCCTTTTCACAAGGCACTCACTGTTCCTTTTCATCTTATTCTTGGGAATGGTAGTTTAAAGAAGGTACTAGAGATGAGATCCTCCTTGTTTCTTGTCTGTGTTCTCTCACAAGAAGTAATTTAAGCACTTCTGGGGATGCAGGAGAGAAGTTCATCTATATTTAAACATCTAAGAGGTATCTAAATCAGGATTGTAGTCTCACAGGCTACTTCAGATAGTCAAGGGAGTAATCTGAATTACTGATAGAGCAGTAATCTGAATTAATGTCTGGAGGACATGAGGCTGAACTAGCTTGCCCTGAAGGAGTTGCTTTTTCATTGTGGCTGTAGGAGGCTAAGCTGCTTTAAAAACAAACAAAAAATTTTTAGAACCTCCTCTCTTTTTTTATTATTATTTTGGACCAAGTTTTCTTGTAAGGTAATTGATTCCATCCAAGACTATCTTGTAATGAGAGCCTGGGTAATGAGTGATCACCAAGTGTTATTCCTGATAATGCTAATAATAGGTAACGCTTTGTTTAGCACAAGTTTAACAGAGAGGAAGTGAATTGTTTGTTTGTTTTATAAGTGTTTAAAATATATCAAAGATTTGGCATGCCAAATTTTTGTTTAAAGATAGAACAGGAAAGTCTTATACAAGAGCAAGATCTCAAAATTTCTATGAAGCAAAAGTGAGAAAACCAAGTATTGCAAAACATTTATCCTGGGGTTAATGAAAACAACTCATAGGACATTAACTCACAAGAAATACAGAATGTTGTTAAACAGTTTCTAAAATTATATCAACAAAAACATGACATTCAGTAGGCAGTAGATTAATTTTGCTGGCAACAAAATTGGATTTAAAAACAAATGGTATTTGTATAGGAAGAACTTCCTCTTAATGTGAAAAATAACTGTTACACTGATGGTTTGTTGATATACCTCCTACTTAATAACACTAATGTTTTCAGTCATTCTGAAAGACACTTTTTAAATTTAACATACTGTTGCAGTTTAACCCTGGTAGGCAGCTAAGTACCACACAGCCACTCGCTCACTTCTCCCCGGTGGGATGGGGAAGAGAATCAGAAGGGTAAAAGTGAAAAAACTCGTGGGCTGAGATAGGCAGGTTGTAGCAAAAGGTGAAGCAATAGCTGCACTTGCAGGCAAAACAAAATCGTTAATTCACTGCTTTCCATCAGTGGACAGATGTGTAGCTATTTCAAGAAAAGCAGGGCTTTGTTACATGTAACATTTACTTGGGAAGACAAACCCTGTAACACTGAATATTGGCCTCTTCCTCCTCCTTTCCACCAGGTTTTAATGCTGAGCATGATATCATAAGCTGTGGAATATCCCTTTGGTCAGTTGCAGTCAGCTATTTTCTCCTCTTAGAAAAGTATATTGATACTTTATTTTTCTTATATTGCTCTTACTTTTAGTGGTTAGTGTCTTTTAACCAATATTTCAGTGGATCCTATCTGTTGTTGCTCTTGAGACTCTGGCTGCTGGTCTTATTTATCCAAAAATAACTTAAAGAGTTATGGGACTACACATGCTATAACCAGTGACATGACAATATCTAGACCTTTGAGTGGTTGTTGGCTTTGGGGCTGTTTTGTTAGCTGTAGGTCTCTCTTGCTCTTTTTACCTCTTCTGTTTTTAATAGAATGTTTAGAGTGGGTAGGAATTTGTTTTTTGTTTTAGTAAATGCAGGTTCTATTCCTACTCCTTTTTAATTATTTCAGATACACCTTTGCAAAAGTACTGCTTTTGCTGATGCATTTTTGCCTGAAAATATGGAGACAGTATGCCTAATTGGTATCTGAAGAGAAGGCACTTTAAGTGCTTGTAGTCTGTTGAGTCATTACCTTCTGCTTTCAAGATGGCAACCTTTTAAATTGGACTCCTTGTTTGAGGGCACTTCTGAAATCAAGCCAGTGACAATGATTGAATTCAGTTTCAAGAAACCAAAAAAATGAGTCTGATAATTTTTGTATTTTTTTTCTAAATACATGCATTCAATTTTTAAAATCGTTTTATGATATATCCATAAATATGAAAGTACCTCTGAACCTTTCTAAAGAAACAGTTTTTCCATAGTATTGAATTAACATTGAATACATTTTTTTAATTAAAGTAATACATTGTCAGATGTGAAAATCTTACTAAAGTAATTTTCTCTAAATGGGCTATTTAAATGGTTATATTAACATTAGTGCTGGAAATATTTTTTTTCTAAAGTCGTTATAACTATCAACTAGTTGACACACTGGTGATGCCTTTGATTTCAGGAGGGGTTGCTGATTGAATGATTAGCATAGGTGTTTATGGTAGTTCTTTCCTTTAAACCACATAAATGTCTTACTTGATGAGGAATTTTATTATTGTAGCTGATAGACTCATAAATAAATTTTTATGTAATATCAATGCTACAGCAATCCTTTATTAACATGATTTCAAAGGAAGATTTTTGGATATCAATTCAATCAGTTTCATTAATACATGAAAGAATAGCATTTTTATTGTATTGCTATTTTAGTCCAAGTAACGAAAAGCCATACAGTGTATGTGGTTAGGAAGTGATTCTTTTATTGACTCATTCATTTACTTTAGAAAATGTTGAACTTTGCTTTCATTCTTACGTATTTTATCTGCCTATGTCCATTTTTTTCAAGTAGTTGGACATCCCAAACTTAAAATACTTTCCACCTTTAAGCAAAATTACAAACTGTGCATCTTCACGTGACATCTTGGAGTTTAGCACAAACGCCTATTTTGATATTTAACTGAAAGATGAACTAAAGCTTTTTTCCTCCAGTGGCTGCTTTCCCCACTGACAAAATACTGTTAGTGTCCTTAAGTTGTAAGAGCACACAAGCAGGGGTTTATGTTCCCTTCCTTAGTTGTACGGGAGAGCTAAGAAAAGTCATGACTGACCTTCAGAAGGTTGGCTTTTTCCCCTACATTTTACTGCTGCACTAGAGTATTTAAGATGATCTTTCCTGAAAACTAAATTGCCATTTCAGGGATTACATTGGCATCAGAAATATGTCTAGATGAAATGGTAATTGTTTTTATCTTGATGTTTCACAGGATACATTGTATGTATAAAACAGTCATTGCTGTGTTTCTAAATTAGAATCTCATCATTAGTTTCTTGGGGTATCCTTCTGGTACCAGTGCCTTAATGAAGTGTGACAGGTACACTTTGGTGCGTATAATAATTTATTGATGTTGCTCAGTGAGGTATGCAAAGAAATCCTTCACTTTAATAATGGGAAGAGCTCTGACCTGTAACCCAATGTATGGCCAGAGACTGTGCAGCTACGTGTTGTGGGGAAAAGTGTTTGGAGGTTCCTGTTGCATTTCCTTCAGTTTAGAGACATTCTAACCAAATGTAGAAAAAGTTGGAGTCTTTCTTTCTAGATCACACTGAAACATTAATACTATGGCCTGACTTTCTTTAATAAACTTCTAAAGCTTCCTGTTGGTGAATATCAGCCAAAGAACTGGATAAAGATAATAAAATGCAATTTGCAGTTTGCTTGGAGATTTTTAATTGACAAGAGGCAAGGTTATAACTTATGGTCACATCGAGGAAGAATGAGATTCAGTTTTGATTCGGAGAAATAATTCTACCAACTTCAAACAAAAACATTTTGATCTCAAAGCATCTGCTTGTGCTCATAGCCTTTACGTGGTTTGTGGGTGAAACACAGGAAGGAATATGTGATCAACAGTAAAACAGTTGTACTAAGGCAAATAAAACACTTCCTCTACCTAAATTTTAAGAGTATTCTTTCTTACATTTTCTATTTCCTTAAATGTCTTTCTGTGAACTTCCTGCTTTCCAAATCAATGCTTTTCCAACTGATCACCACTGCTGGAGTGCAAGTCATGACCTTTGAATGTTTCTCACATTTCTGCAAATGGCCACGCCTGAAGTGACATCTAAGTGAGGACAGGGAGAGAAAGGAAGCTCCCTCCTGAGAAAGGAGGGATGCCATCCAAAGGGACCTGGACAAGCTTGAGAAGTGGGACTACATGAACCTAATGAGGTTCAACAAGTCCAAGTACAAGGTGCTGCACCTGGGCTGGGGCAACCCCAGACATGAGTACAGACTGGGAGAAGAACTCATTGAGAGCAGCCCTATGGCTGCTCCTCCAAGAAGGACTTGGGGATTCTGATGGATGAAAAGCTTGACATGAGCCAGCAGTGTGTGCTTGCAGCCCAGAAGGCCAACTGACATCAACAGAGGCATAGCCAGTAGGCAAAGGGAGGTGATTGTCTCCCTCTGCTCTGCCCCTGTGAGGCCACACTTGGAGTGCTTCATACAGGTCTGGGGCCTCCAGCACAAAAAGGATATGGACCTGTTGGAGTGGGTCCAGAGGGAGAGCCACGAATAGGATCAGAGGGCTGGAGCACCTCTCTTATGAAGAAAGGCTGAGAGAGCTGGGGTTGTTCAGCCTGGAGAAGAGAAGGCTCCAAGGAGACCTCATTGCAGCCTTTCAGTACTTGAAGGGAGCTTATAAAAAAGATGGAGAGTGACTTTTTACATGGGCAGATAGTGATAGGACAAGGGAAAAGGTTTTAAACTCATAGAGGGCAGATTTAGATTAGATGTTAGGAGGAAGTTCTTTACTCAGAGGGTGGAGAGGCACTGGAACAGTTTGCCCAGGGAAGCTGTGGATGCCCCATCCCTGGAGGTGTTCAAGGCCAGGTTGGATGGGGCCCTGGGCAACCTGATCTAGTGGGTGGCATCTCTGCCCATGGCAGGGGGGTTGGAACCAGATGATCTTTAAGGTCCCTTCCAACCCAAGCCATTCTATGATCCTTAAATATACTTTAAAGTGTATTAAAAGAGGAAAGACTGTTCGGAATGTGTTGAATTTAATAGAAATAATGTGGATGGTAACTAAAGTAGTGTATTCAGTGCACATATAAAGACTAAATTACAGCTCAGGGTACATGAAATATACGTGGAAACGATATTAGCAAAGGATCCAAGTCCCAAATATGCATGGTGTTTTGTTTTCAAGCTGCATTTCCATAACACATAACTTCAGGATTGCTAAATTACCAAGCAGAAAAAGCCAGAATTTTCATGTGGCTTTTTGTTTTCTTTCTTTTCCACTATACATCATATTTACACAAAAATGCATATTTGTACGTATGTACATGCCTGCATTTATAACAGATACAATAGACTTCATTAATCTGTTTCAAGTAGTATTTCTGTTACACACTTGGTACTCAGCAAATCGCCAGGTGTTAGAGCAGAAAAGAAGCATTAGTTTTTGTGCTTTTCATCTTCATCTTGGAAGGTCCTTGCTGTTTCAACAGAGTTGGAAATAGCTGTATGCTTCACCCTGAAAGAGGGAAATCAAAGCTGTTTCAGAATATGCTTTTTCACAATACCTCATGTGCAGAGAGCAAAGGAGGTGATGTCTATTTTCTGTTTTCAGTTAGCTTTAAAAAAGTAACAAGGCATACAGTATAACTCCAAAGACCATTGTGTGGTTTGTTCTTCGGTTACAGTCATTTACCAAGCATTTTGATGCAATATGTGGTCTGAAAGTCATCAGTAGTTTTAGAGTATATTTCTTCTTTGGAGGGTTTGCTTCAAGGATTTCCATGCCGTTTCTAGCTCTTCTGTACCTTAAGAACAAATTAGAAACATTTAGGTTACCTTAAGATGTCCATACGTATTTCTCTAAACTGTTAATCATGAACATCTGTATTCAGGTATTAATTTTTGTTGATGAGAGCCATTTATTAAATACTATAAGGATTTTAGCAGTAATTACACTCTCCATGTTAATGTACTGTTCTCCAAGTAAAAATAGAACATTTATGTTTGGTTGGTGTTTAAATAATTTCATTATCAAGAAGAATAATAAGATTGACATTGACAACCTCCCTAATTAATGTACTTGATAGAAAGATAATGATTATTAGAATTACAGATTTTATTAAAAAAAAATTGCAATTTTTGTAATCAGCATAACATGCTGCAGCTGAAACAGTTTGAATAACTACTAGGCTGTACTTTAAATTTTGCATTTGTAATGAAAGTATTTGTATTTTTAATGAAAAATTTTAATGAAAATTTTTAATGAAAATGTATTTTTATCTGTCCTTTTTAAAATTTGAATTAAATATATTAAATATATCATTCTGAAACAACATCTTCGGATGAAGATGGGACTTGTTATGTGATCAGGAATTTTAAGAGAAGAGAATTCTATTATGAACATTTTAATTCCTTTGTAAAGGAATTCACTATTCTATTTACTATCTATTTCTAAATTAAAACTAAATAGGAGCAGCACAGACTTATAGCTATAGCTTTACTTCCCAGAATTGCCTCCTAAAACTTTGGCATTAAGTACTTAAAGAGCTCCTTCAAAATCTCTCCCAGCTAAATTCTATAATTGAGTGCAAAGGAAGATACCACTAATCTTTAGCATGTGCTCTCTAGGGAGCTGTTGGAAATGGTCATAGTTTCTCCCTTAATGCCTCTAGTTTTACAGGGAATGGAGAAAGGGTGAGGGCCTTCCCTGAGGAGAAACTTCCTCTTCCATCTCTCTACTCTTGTCTCGTGAGACCCCACCTGGAGTACTGCGTCAGCTCTGGGGCCCCCAACATAAGCAGGACGTGGACCTGTCAGAGTAGGTCCAGAGGAGGGCCACCCTATGAAGGCAGGCTTGAGAGAGTTGGGGCTGTTCAGGCTGGAGAAGAGAGGGCTCCAGTGAGACCTTATAGTGGCCTACCAGTACCTAAATGGGGCCTACAGGAAAGCTGGGGAGGGACTCTTTATCAGGGAGCGTAGTGATAGGACGAGGGATAACAGGTTTTAACCTGAAAGAGATTGGATATTAGGAAGAAATTTCTCATGGTGAGAGTGATGAGGTACTTTGCTTAGGGAAGCTGTGGATGCCCCGTCCCTGGAAGTGTTTAAGGCCAGGCTGGATGGGGCTTTGAGCAATCTGATCAAGTGGGAGGTGTTCCTGCCCATGGCAGGGGGGTTGGAACCAGATGATCTCTAAGGTCCCTTCCAACCCCAAACCATTCTATGATTCTATGATCTGAAGAGGACACCAGAAAATGCTATACCTGGCAAAAAGTTTTCAACCTTCACATATGTGTCTGTAAGGGAACTGTGCAATCATACTGATTTCAGTGTGACTGCTTAGATATGTAATTATTTAGAAAGTAGGTTGAAAGGAGTGATTCTTAAGGACTTTTTGAATTTATCTGCTTCTGGAGGAAGTGATAGGAAGGCAAGGAAATCCAGACTGGCTCATGCACTACTTTGGGTGTGGTTGTTTTTGGTTTTGATTTTTAAGTTTGAGTAATGGTAGTAGCAACATTTAATCAAGGTATGCTGTCAGTGGTCAAAATCACTTGCAACTCTTTCGAAAGTTCACATCCAGATTTTGAATTTTTCATAGACTGCCACATCCAAAAATGTATTTGTCTACCCTAGAAATGCAGGTCCAGATTCTCTTCTGACATAATGCTTGGAAGTATTTTGTGTGACTGGATGAAGATACAGTGTCTAGCTGCAGAAGTCCCTGAGATGCAAATCAGTAAAGACTGAAAATGTATGAAAAATATACGCTTTCAGTATTCTCATAGACAACTCTATTTACGGTGTCTGTATATTGGGCTAACCAATAGTTCAGTTTAGTCCAAACCAGTAACACTGCCCTTAAGTTACTTGTCGCAGAAGCAAACTCCAGCTTCCAGTCACAGCTGAACTTTTAGACTGTGTTCTCCTTTCACTAGGTGGAGTAAACTATGCTGGCTTCTACCTTGCATAGCTGTGTGTATATTCTATTTTCCTTTTTCTCAATTACTGTATATTTCTGCTGTTGCACACAATGCACAGATGTAGGACTCCTGAAAGGAGAAACAATGTAGCTTGGCATCCTGTCATCACCCTTCATAGTAGAAATAACAGAGAACTGATTTCTTCAGCATCAATGTGTACATGACATACACAGTGTCATTTTCTGCTGACCAATTGGATTATTTTGAAATGTCTTTATTTTTCTTTGAATTTAGAATTCTGAATGCAGTAAAAGAGACAATAAGAGGGGAGAAACAAACACAGAATGAACTACAGGAGAGTGTAGTTTGATCAAAGACTTGTGAATATATATTTTTTTTCATTATTCAGAATAAAAGAAGCCAATTTAACTTTTTATATTGGACATTAGTTTTAGTTTCATAACTATTCCAATGTACTGACATACCACTTTCAGGGAAATAAGAGATCTAATGATACCTGCAACAGTTTCATTATTTGCTCACTGAATAATTTGAAGTGTGTAGCACATACGCTTTGCCTTTCTCTATCAATAATAGAGAACTTTGTTTTAGTCATGAAAATGAGTACTGAGCTGATGTTACCTCCAATAAGAATGCAGACAGTAATGTTAATAATTTTACTCGAAAGTCAAACAGTTACTTTAGGAACCTCTTCATGTTCCACTAGGATGCTCTTTTCAACTTGTAGTACTGATAATTTTTTCATGAATTCCAAAGAATTTCTGCAAAGAATTTAAATCTGTAGCCTAACTCTTCTAAAACAAAACCCGCTGAAGGGAATGATCAAGCAGCATTTGTATGTGAAAATAACTCTTCACTTCGTCTTACGCTACCAGCTGTTCACAGAATGCTCTGGAAATAAATCCAATTCTATTGCATCTCTGAAATCCTGATGTAGTTACATTTTACCATTAGGCCTTTTTACCAAATACTAACATTCTTCTCTCCTTTTATAAAGCAAGGATGCATTCTTTTCTCAGCTCCATAAACTTCAGTGAAGCTGAAAATTGGTTCAGCTCCATTTATCTCAATAAAATTACACGTATTTACCCTAGCAGACTTCACTTTTCCCCAGTATAGATCGCTCCTCTTCTTTCTTTGTGTCAGTGATATATTTAAAAGAAAATAAATACATAGTCAAGAATAGGATTTCGGTCATATGAAATAGTTCAACTGTATAGTTAATACTTTTATTCAAGCACTTGTACTTAAATGGCACTGGCAAAGTTTGTCAGAAGCAATAATCAATGTCATGCAAAAGAAGTGAATTACCTGCAGTGAAACTACTTTGGTGGGAGTTTTACGTTTAGCTCCTGGATTATTTATTCATGCCCCAGCCGATCCATTTTTTTGTATTGTCTTTGCTTATTTTAATAAGGGTTTCATAGAGTGCATCTACTGTTATTGTTACATGTGTGCATCAAGCAACAATACATGTGGTTGTTGTACTGGATTCTGGTAATCCTGCTTCTCAACATTTAGATTTTCTGTAGTTGTTAAATAACCCATCTACATTCTCCAAATCGTTAGTTCAAAACACCTGTTCATAGTGATAGTCAAGTAGCCATTTTTCAAACAGCTAGAAATTGGTCAAAGTTTTGTACTGATTTTTTTTGTCCTTTCTGCTACTGTTTTTCTAAATGCAGCAAAATATTCAGGTCAAGGTTCTATCTTTAACTGGAAAGTAGCTGCTTATTGTATTATAGAAAATGAAAGAGAAGGGTCTGTTCTGCTATTTTGTAAATTGTCTGTTGCTAAAAGACAACAGAAAAATTGCTATAAAGGTCACACGGAATTTGTGAACACTAGAAAACTTCTTGGAGAAATGAACTGAAATGGTGACAAATTTCAGAAAGTTAACAGTATTTGTTTTTATTATTCTACTTGAGCAGATCTACTCCTTCAAAAACAAAATAGGTGAAGTATGTTGTAGTAGATTTAAAAATAAGATTATTAAAATGGATTTTATTAATGGCGTCGCTAGTATTCACTTAATTACAGTGAGCATGTTTTACAAGTTTAAAAACAAAACAAGATAAATACTTGAATCCAGTAAGTGTTGTTTAAAGAATATACTACCAAAACCTATTATTTTAGTTTGTACAATATACCTTACTTTATAAGCAACAAATGAGTATAGGGAAAAGATTTTGATCACACAAGTACCCAGACGAAGACTGCGTGTGCAGTGAGCCAGCACAATTTTTTTTTCCTGTATTTGAAATATCAACCAAATGTACAGATGCATTAGAAGCACTATAGGGCATTACACTGTGTATGAATGTTACTGGAGGAAGAATGATAGGTGAAATATTAGTTGGTGTGTTAGCATACACAGAAAACTTACAGCGATGGTAGTCAGGGGAGGAGAGTGAGCTTGGGCAAAACAGTGATCTGAAAGAAACAATGTTCTGGGCAATATTTGTGGTGTAGATACAGCCCTTTCTCTCTCACCACATTTAGTCCTACTTTTGACTTATTCCTTCATTAAGTAATTTTTAATAATATATGCGTTTTCACTTCTTTTATGAGCTTTAGATATCTGCCACTGTGTTCCTGTCTCAAAGTAAATTAACCTCTATACTTTTACAAATTTCATTTTATAGCCCATTAGAAATCATTTGCACTGCTACTGCAAGAGAATAAATAAGAATCAGGATACACAGATGCACAAAATATTTGACAAAAAAAATTTGTTCTTCCAGTGCACCGCCTGCAAGTCTTTGACTTCACAGCCAGTTTTATGGTTTGCAAACAAAATCCTTATGCAAAATATAAGTAGATTTTAGGTTCTGTGATTTACAATTTGTATTTGCTGGGAAAAACAGGGGAAGTGATTTATATGCTTCAACTCCTTAACTGAGAAGATTAATTTCTTTTTTCCAATAAAAAGGATTAAGAAGTAAAACATTTGCTCCTGTTGGTAACCATGGGGAAAAGAATAGGCTTTTAAGTTTGTTTGGAAGGAATAAGGATCCGAGTCCATTGCAGAGTGAAGCACATTTTCCCAGTATGGAGAAAGAGATTTGGGGGACCAAATGTTCTAATACTTGCACTGTTCACTTATATGTACAGCCATAGAGAAGAAACAGTATCTTTGATTAAAAAAATAAAATAAAATAAAATCTTTTACTTTATTAAAGGAATGATTTTATTAACATGTTCTGCTAGCACCAGGGTATAGACTAAAGTTGGCTCTGTCGTGGTTTTTCTCATGGAAGATTCAAACCACTTTCATGTGGCTATTTTTAAATGATTTTTGGAGGATGCTGTTAAAAGTCTGTTTTGTTCCTATAACAATGTGGATCAATAAATAATACTGAAAGATGTCATTTGAGTAGGTAATATGTGAGAATAAGCAGCTCTGAATATTATGTTCTGTGGCAGAATTACATTTCCTTCTATGAAAGACTTGTTTATGAGGATTTTTTTGGTAGGTTCATTTTTTTATGTGGTAATACTTTTAAGAGATTTTGGATTTTTAGATCTGTTAAACACATTATTCTACAGTGTATGGAAATAAAGAGACTTTGAGCCTCTTCTTGAACAAACTGGAGCAAAGCTAGACAAACTCATCACATATTTATAACACAAAATACCAGTGGATTCCAAAATGAAATTTTGAAGAAAACTGTTTAAATGTATCTTTTCTAAAAGTGTTGACTAAACTGAGACTTGCAGTGTAAATTTCAGTGTTATTCGGATCTGGCAAATAATGGAATTTAGTTTCTGAAGAGTTTGGCATGCAACAGTCCTCTCATAGGGAGAGAGAATGACATCTGAGAAACTTGTTACAGCTAAAGAATCACCAATAATCACCACTTATTAGACTGAAGTTTAGTGAGCATGTGGTGTCAGCTGAGAGAGGTTTTTTCTGCCTTTATTCCTCTCTCCACTTTGAAATGCAGTTTGCACCATTGATTATTTTGATTTCACTGATAAAGCAATAGGTATCGTGTAAGCTACAAAATACAGTCCTTGTTCTCAACAGTTTATAAAACTTTCCTACAATTTGTTTGTTTTGTTTTGTTTTTCCTAACAATAACTTAAATTATACACATCTCTAGCTCTCTAAATCCTCTGTAAATCTTACATTCTTTAGCTGGTCACAGATAGCTCTTTCCCCCTCAACCCCAATTAAACTTTTTTGCAAACTGGTGAAGTGTGTTCAGTTATAATTCAGTAATAATACTAGGAAATGCTATTGTACCTAATGGAAATGGTTATAATTCAGACATATTATTGACCCCATCGCTTTGTGGCTTCTTGGGCTCCCTTGCTGGAAGCATACACGTATACTATAATGTGTCCCGCTACCCCTTTTTGGTGCAGGGCAATACAGGAATCTCTGGCCATTGACATAAACCATGGGACATAAGCCGTGTCTCGCTAGAGGCTCTGGCTAGAGACAAGAGGAATCACTTGTATTATAACAGCAGTGTTTGTAATTAGACTTTAGGGATTTTTTTTTTTTTTTTTTTGAAGTGGTGATATTTCTTTCAAAAAGCAAGTAATTTCTCAGTAAAAGAAATATGCTGCTGTAAGTAGCATTTTCTGTTAAGGTATTTAGAATAAGTTTTAAGTGAAAATGTTTTTAACCAGCCTTTAATAGTCATTGAAGTTAATGGAATTGTCATGTTCTATCCTGCTACCTGAATTCAGTGATATACAACTTCTACTGTTGATAGTGAGTTATATGTAGTCTTAATTTATTACAACTGATATTCTGAAGGTCACCTGAAAACTGCAAGGAAGAATGTAACTGTTCCTTTGGTTCCAAAACAAATATTAAGAATTCATAGGAATTTAGTCTTATTCTGTTCAATCTTTTTCATATTTATTACCATAAAAAGAGTCTGTACTAACTTTTATTTATTGAGGATACCCTCATGTATATATTAAGGATATACCTGCGGCCCATATGGAAGTACTTTAATATTAGGTAAATTGTAAACATCCACAAGATGTTTACAGTGACAAATAGAAACTTATCGCTGTCCACTAACTGCATGGTCTGTCTTGAAATGATATTTTTTTCTGGAATATTTCTGAGCATGATTGTTAAAGAGTAACTTACTACATGTCTTACGTTTACTTTGGAATAAATGATACAGCACTTGGGAGTTTTATAAAGGAATTATCAATAGCAAATTTGATTTGAAATCTATTGAGTGAGCAGAATGACCTTTCAGCTGGTGAAAATAACAGGCTTTCAAATAGCACGTTTTTCTTGTTAGTTTAAGAAAAAAAAGTCGTTGCTGTTTTGTCTCTTCTTCTACTTAGAGCATCTTGCTGCAGTAGCCAACTCTTCTGAAATCTCAGCAACTTAAAGGTATAGCAAATCTATACATAATTTATTTCAGGTTTCTATAAATCAGTTTTTATATAATGCAGATCCACAAATCAGGCATGATCTTATGATCTAACCACAAAGAAGTCATTGGAAGGACTTCAGTAGAATTTGGACTCAATCCAGTAGTTATATTAGCTATTTCTTTCAGCAGATATAGTTATTTTTGAAGCAAAACCATTGTCAGTCAAATCTTTCTATCATAACTCTAGGCAATTTCGTTGACTAGATTTCGTTATCTTTCCCTGCGGCAAGTCTTTGTAACCATTTTATTAGATGTAGGTAGTGCAAAAAATGTAGATATAGAAACGTATTTCTGCTCACAATGGAAACTTTTAAATAGAAAAAATATTACAGCACCAAGTAATAATACTTAAGAATGTTAAAGATGCCATTTAAAAAGGACCAGGCAATGTCTGCTAATTGAAGTTTACAGAGGGAAATAAGAAAGGGCTCTTGACCGGATGCGATTTTCTTCCACTCTTTAGATAGTTAACATCGTTATTATCAAAGAATACTGTTCATCTGAGGGCAGTACAGAACTAGAAGCATTGTTTCCTGATTTTTTAAAAATATTTTTAGGATAAATGTTTTCACATGCAAAAGCACAACATTATACTAGTGTCCTATGGGACAAATTCTAAAAAGTCCTAACGTGATCTTGGGCAAATGGTTTCACTTCTTGGGTCTTCACTCGCATTTTCAAGTTTTTACTGCCTGATCTCATAGGAAAACAACCTAAGGAAGGCAATTTTTCTTACTATATGCTTGTGTGGTAGTCAGTACAATATGATATCCACTGGGTTTGGGCCTGTAAGTATTACTGAAGTGCAATTAAGATTGTAATTAAAAAAAGAGGTTAAAATGCGTTTCTGCATATGGTATGATTCTCGTCATAGTTAATGGAAAGTGCTTAGATATGAAATCTGTGCTCACCACTCCCTAAAGATTTAAATTTTTAAATACAGTCAATTTAAAGGAATAAACTGTCTCTAGGTACCAATTGTCTCCATGAGTCGCCTAGATATTTTTTTTAATAAGTTTTTGTGTCATCGGTTGCTATATGGATATCACATGCACAAGAGAAACGGTTCAGTGGAAAAATTCTCTCTGTAACCTTTTTTGTAATAATTCTAGGCTTTGACTTGTAAAAGCAGCAATGTACAGCTCCTGAAAGCAGAGTTATCTTGAAGCAGAGCCTCCTAATTTGAGTGTGCACTGTTCTTCGTTAGTCTATGCCTGCTTTCTGTCTTGAGCGGAAGAGTTTCAAATGAATTTCAGGAAAGTCGCTTTGCAACCTAATAAGCAAGTAACTTTTAATAATTTTTTAAAACCCTCATCAAAGAAACAAGTAGGAATTAACAGTAACAGGAAAATGGTGTAATAGTGATAGTTGTCAAGTTTAATTATAATCGCCCTTCCTGTCCTACTTAGTGTGTCAAAGAAAATCTTATAACATTGAGGGCACTGTTTAGTGCGCATCTCAGAACACAAATCTGTTCCATCTTTATAAACTATCACTTTTATTGGTAACTAAGTAATTTAAACTTATAAATTACATCCTTGTTACAGTCAGGTCTAAGCTGTAAGCAGTCTCTGATATGCAGACTATATAAAGTGGCAATGAAAAGATGGTTTCAGGGTAAGGAATTATTAATCAGATTGCGTAATGTAGTTTAAGCAGAGCTGAATGATAAAAAGTGTCCTGTGTCACTGATTAAATATTAGACATTATTGGGATGTGTTCATCCACAACTTTGTGTAGATATTGTGGAAGCAGACTGACCCTGGGAGTCGAGAAATGCAGGCACTGCATCAGAGACATTTGCATGTCCCCACCCCACGGGGACAGATGAGGACATCTTGGGGAACATCTCTCCAACTTACTTTGCTAAAAACCTGTGCTGTGGTCTGGCAAAATGCAGTC
>VXAL01015503.1:152786-166607 GCA_013399475.1 Chauna torquata
CTGAGTTATCTACTAAGTTTTTCAACTTTCATCTTTATTCCAGTAATTTTCAAGTAAAAGCTTCTTTAGAGTGTTCGAGAAGGTTTACCTGGTACAGAAATACTCTTGGATCTGTCATAGATGTGACATTCACTTCACTTTTTGATTTATGCAATTTCACATTGCATCTTCTCCCTACATCTTCCATTTCTCTGCTAACCTTAAGACCTTGTCTGCTTACCTTGAGATAAATAGAGGGTGAAATCTTTTTCTGAACTAACTGCTCATTTATGAATTGTTGCATGTTAAATCTCAGTTTATTTACAAAACCAAATTACTTAGAATACACCTGTGGCGGATAAAACAGTAATTGAAATCCATAATACTGATAGCTTTTCTGTTCTGAAGTTTGACCAAATTGGCTCCTGCATTTGTTCAATACAAAGATATCTTCTCAATAGTTTCATGGATTAAAAAATCAGGATAAATCAGAAAAGAGTGGATGGACTATGTACGTTGCATAGGTCTTCTGTGTAGTGCCTTAGGTTTCTTTTTGCTTTCTGTGGGAATACTACAGAAGAAATTGAAATAAAAATTCGATTTTAAAATTCTATCCATTTTGAATGTGGTATGACTCATTTTTTAGAGAAAATAAAATACTATTTCAGAAAGGATAAATCATCTTTTTATGACTTTAGTACATAGTTAATACATAGCAGTAGTACAATTTTTATCCATCCCACCTTTTTGTTTTTAACTTTTCTTCTCACAATATTTATTCTGATGGTGTGTTGGTTTATCTGTCTGACAGATCTTTTTGAGTTTTGATTTGTTTTGGGGAGGGGAGGAGAGTGTGTATCATCATTTGAATATAAGGTGAATTTGATGTCATTTAAGTTTAGTCAACAGAAAAGGGTTTGTTCCCCACCCCCCCACACCTCCTTTTTTGCCCTTCTTTCTTTCTTCTCCATGGTCTCTGTTATATTTTCTTAGAAGGTTTTTTTTATCTTGCCAAAACTGTCTTCTCATGGTTTAATGTTGCCAGATAGTGATCAGTGGGGCATTGTCTATTTCCTGTTTCTGTAACAGGAGCATCAGTTATGTCATGAGCAACTCTGCAAGTGCTTGCACAGTTGTCATTGCAGAAATGACAGAGGGAGAGAGCAAGAACGTCTGATTGTTTTTCTGATTTTCCTAGTGGTCCTATGTAAATACTAACATTTTTATTAAAGGAATAAGTTATCAACTGCCCTTTTAAACACGGTTTATCAGAACCAATCTTTTTGTTTTGTTTTACCGTTAACAGACCTCAGGTTCCAAATTCTCACTCACTCTTTTGGGTCCAAGGATATACATGGGCATAGTTGAAGTAAAACGTAATCTGAATAAATGCAAGTGTTCCTATTCCATATCAAGATGCCTATACAGAATCTGAAACATACTTCCACCTAACTGCATAGTTAACATACATTAGACTATATATATATATAGTCTAATGCATAGACTCTGTCCATAATGACAGTTATGTTTAGTAAGTTGAGAATGTTGGCTTATCAAACTGATGATGCCTGGATGCATTTGCCCAATATAATCAATATTTTAGACAACAACAAAGGAATTAAAGGCATGTCAATAATACTTTGAGATGTCATAGAAAATCAACTGTGATAGATACTGGAACTTAAAACCGTCAGATGTATATGTATTGAGTATACTGTCTGTGTATTGAGTATATTACTTTTTATACTCCTGTTACTGCTGAATTGCACTCTTCTTACTGTCCACCTGAATTATCACTTCAGTGTTATTCTGAAATTTTGCTACTACTGTGGGCTAATCAAAAATTAAATGTTACGGGGAATGGTTGTTTTTCCATCAATAGTGTATATGGTCAGCTCTCAAATTTGTTTCATTGCTCTTGTAAATGTCAAGTACAAAAATATAGCTTATAAAATAAGGCATTGATAACTAGTAGGCAATTCGAGGGCTGCGCAGTTAAATTCAGTGGCCTGGCTTTTTTTTTGTACTGAGGTCTCAGAGACCAATTCTGGTCTTATTTTTGTGAAATGGAGAAAGATGATACAATAATAATAATAATCCATGCTGTTTCTGAATTCAGTAAATTAATGTTTTATTTTCAAGGGGGGTGGGGTGGGGGAACACAAAACCTTGACCTTGTATTTACTTGTTAATACATCTGACCATGGAAAGTAACAAGATGTATTCTTGGTTGTACTAACGTGATTTTGCAGTAGCCTGAGGGCATGCACTCAGACTGTGGTTTAGTAAATGTGTGATAACCAAGTTAAGTCATGATGTATAGTCCTGGAGAGAAGTGCATTCTGCAGTTGTTCAGGAACTGGTGTGGGAATCAGATGGCATGTCATAAGTTGCTACAGCATTGCCCTTGTTTTTTTCAGCTAGATTCAATTTATTGTCCAGGTTCTTATTTATATTGTCCATGCCTGCTCTTACTAATGATTAACTTAATATCTGTGTGAAACCAATAGAATTTAGAACAGTTTTATAAATGGTCTTTAAAACCATACGAGTGGTACTTAATTCATTTTAATTCCTCATCAAAATAAAGTCAGATTTAAGGATATTTTTGTTTTGTCTAACTTGTCTAAAAATAATACCATTAATTAGAGTGAGGCATGTTTGAGTACATGCACTTCATTTTATGTGACATTAACAAAAGTATTGTGCACCCAGAAACCAATGCTAATGTTTGAGGATGAACTGCTGAGGAGCATTCTTGAAAGCTGGACTGTTTACATATCTATCTAGAACGCACTTGAGACTGATCTCAAGGAGCACTGGTTTAATATTTGGTTTACGAGGATAGTGCAGAATTCCGTTTCATACCATCTGTTTTAAGGAGAGATTTTGACTATCAGTAATATTTCAATTTGAAAATTGTTTTTTGCCTAAGGAAAATGAAGACAAACAACCAAACTGGTTGGTTCTGCCCTTGTCAATTCACACTAGAAACTTCTGAAATACAATTTAGTCAAATGATCAAAGGCAAATTACAGATGTTGGACTGATAAATCATTGAATTTAATCATTGAGATTAAGGAATTAATGAATTAATTTTGGGGTACAAAATAAATTTTATCAGATATGTGATATCTGGCATATAGATTCAGTTCAACCTGTTAAAAATACTGAGTTATACTCCTGAGTTTCTGGGGTTTTATTACTTAATCACAGAACTGATACAAATTTTGTGTTGTTAAACACAGCTGTTGTTCATTGGATATATTCAGGATGTTTTTTAGTTTATTTTAAAATCTTGTTTCAGACAAAAACGCATGTAATGACATAAGCATGCCTAGACCGTAACATTGTTTACCAACTTATTGCGAAGACATACCTTACTGTTAATGAGGATGATTTATCTGTTCGGGAACATACTGCATGATCAGTACTTCACAACGTAGGTTACTATAGTAACACTTCTGTAGTTTTAGGCTCATGTTCCTGTATATCTTATTTTATTTTTCAAGGGCTTTTTGTGAACATTTTTAAATTAGCTTATCACTTGAAAACACTTGTGCAGGACTTTTTTTACCACAATATTATTTAATATAGTTGTTATGGCAACAATATATTTCTCCTGATATTTTACTTATGAAAAAGACAGTGGCTCTGTCTCAAGTAAATAAGGAAAGAAAACTTTTCATTTACTTCTATTTCTACAAACATGGCACCATATAACAACAGTGAATTTAGCATGAAATATAAAAAGCATCTATCTACTGATGGGTTTGAGCTGTGTCTTCCTCCACTTAGGCTTTATTACTAGCACAAGCAAACTCTTGATCAAGAGGGATGATTAAAGTACATGATGTTTTTGTTGCAGGATTTATGTTGAGATGATTAGCTGTTATGACTTACTTTGAGACAAAACAGTATAATGAAGAGAAAGGGTATATTGCAAAGCTTATGGTGAAGTATATTAGCAATGGGTGCTATGAGAAGCAGGGCTGAAGTTAGAATGAAGTAATGTTATCCCGGTCTAAGAGTGTTACTGGCTTGGCTGGCACTCTGTAAAACTATGGCAGGAAACAGTCTGCCTGCAAGAGTTTTCTAATCTAGCAAATGTATTTGACAACAGAAGAGTGACTATGGGGATAGTTCATGCAATTACGGCACTGCCCATGTTGGCATAGAAATTTAGCCTCATACTTTTTAGATAACACATTTTAAATAATTTCATGACTGATATTTATGTTGCTCAACCTCACATGCATGGTTCAAATTAAAATTACCATTACAGTAAAAGCATCAGTCGGTGCCCTGTCATGGTTTAAGAAAGCGTTACACCCTACAGTCATGTTAGGCATTATGTAGATTATATAGGTAATGAATAAGCATCTTTTATGTCTACAAGCAGGTACATACTTTTTAACTAAAATGAATGGAATAGCAATATTAAATACAGTGTAGTACTTCTTAGACTGAGAGGTGTAATAAAATGTTGTCATAATTATTTCTAATATTTATCAGAGTATTACAAACTAAGCTTTTTGATTCCTTACCCTGAGAATTAATCATTGCTAGTTAATTGAATCTGTGATCTTCACCATTACACAGTCTCTACATGGATACTGAAATTCTGCCAAAATTTAACTTCTTGTACCAGTAAGTGGCACAAAGAGTCTATTCCATCTATCTCTGCTGAGCAAAGTGGTTATTGAAACTTGCAATAATCAAGCTTTATAAGACTGTACAAATAATCTTTTTACTAACCACAAGCATACAGCTGTGAAAGAACATCTTATATAAAACTAAAAAGGTGTCTAGGAAGTAGAAGCAGTAATAGATAGCCATGTGTAAGATAAGAGTTGTTTTCTACAAAAACTGTTGGTACTGGTTTGTACTGTTTTTAAATGGACTTTGAATTATGTATTTACCTCATGAAAATACATTCAGAACTGAAGAACATGGTAAACAATAACTCAGGATAAATCATTCATGGGCATATGTAGGGTTAATATGAATTTGTGCACTGCTGTGATGTCACCTGAGGAGCAGCCCCATGAATCTTTGCTAATTGGGTGAACTTGCAGGTGTTCCTGAAAGCATTGCTTAGGGTCTTCATAACTTAATAATTTTGTATAAATCTTCCCCCAGTTTTGATGCTGCAAATGTAAACACTCAAGTAACGGGATTAGTTTTGGAAAACGAAGTAGACTGCTGTGAGGCGCCTTTTTTTTTGAAACTGTATACTGAAAGATACAATTCCAGTTTATGATATTTCAAGAATATGCTACAGTTTTCTGATAATAAGATAAATTGAAAATCTTCCTGTGACATGTCCAATTGGCAAGGGAAGGATTTTGAATAAGGTATAAAACATTTGTGGCTTAGTTCTGTGTGATAGTAATTTGTTTATCTATAAAACTGTGCCTTCAGTTACATTCCTCCATCAGGACAAAGTTGTGCTAGCCTCTAGGATCAAGCACAAGGATCTTGTAGAACTACTTTTTCAGGGTGTGTTATCAGAACATGAATCTGTGTTCAGATTTAACGGTATTCTGCAAAGCAGACAAACCACTTAATTTGTACCCATTTCTCCGTAAGTTGTAGTTTGTTTTATTTTGAAAGAATAAGCAATGGAAAAAAAAATCCATTGTTTGTTGGGTTTGCTGAGCAAATAGTCCTTTTAGCTTCAGAGAGATTAGATTTTTTTTTTCCTTCCTTTGAATTCTAAGGCTTCCGTTAAACTGTGCTCTCTACATGGGTCCCAGCCTGGACCAGAATCCATTTTATTCAAAGTCACTAAGTTAGAACCAAGAGATCACTTGTAGGTCGTTCTGGGATCCCCATGTCTTGTAAACCCAAACAACTAATTTCCTCTCTTCCTTATAGGAAAAGAATAGGATTATAGAGGATTTTACCATGAACTTTTGTTATGCCGGAACTAGAGGATGTGACTTCAGTTTGTCTTAAATACTTTCAGGGCACTGATTGCAATGCAGCGCAGAATTGAGTTGACTACTCAGTTACAGTTGGCTTCTTAGGTCAGTTTTACAACCCATGTTGAACATTTCTCTCAAAAGCAAGGGATACTTAAAGTCAGTATATCCGTGTAAGTTGTGTGAACTCCTTGACATCCAGAGTTCGAGAGAGCCAATAAAGGCTTAATACATTGATCTAGAGAACTCCTACTAGGAATGTCCTTTCACCATGTGTGGCTTTCGTCATATTACAGGAAACATCTGACTTCTAATAAAATGTGTTTTAATGCACATTCACTTTTGATATTTAGAGGGAATTTTTTTTCCTTGTGGAGAGAATATAAATGCTTTAAGTGCAGCATAGTAAGTATTTGCATGGCAAACCTTTTTCATGGTGATTTGTCTTACCAAATACAAAATTAAGCTGAGGTGAAATAGTGTTTCTAATGAACTAATGAACTCTGGACTTTATCTTGTACCCTGGAAGCTGGAAAAAAAGTAATGTAATCTGTGTAAATGCTCAGGGAATGGCAGTAACTGACAGCAGTTTATTTAAAAGAAAGAGAAGATAAATAGGATAACATAGGAAAAACAAACTAGGCCTTCCTAAATACAAGGATAATGTCAAGTCTTCCTCTCTGATTTCATTTTGAGATACTGTTAAGCAACTGGCTTCTTGCTGTTACTGTTTTCCAGTAACATTTCATTTAAGAATTATTGCCTTGAAGCTCTGAGGCTGTATCACCTCTTTTGCTGAGCAGCGAGACCTCATGTAAACTGAAGCCGACTGGTGTGAACCACTGTTGTTCCAGCAGCCGTTCATGTTCCTTAGTGATCTGCGTTCTTTAGCAGCAGCACTGTGGCATAGAGCACCACACACAGCCCTGCTGCCCAAAGGAGATTTTATAAATCCTCCTCTTTTCTCTGTTGTTTCAAGCCAGTATTACATTGAGTGCTTCCCTCACCCATATGTTAGTTTGTTTGCCAGGCTCTCGCTGTGCCCAGTTTCTTCCCTGGTATGACATGACTGTTTCTTCTCAGAAATATGAGAAAATATGTATAGAAGGTATGTGTGTCTCAGGTTTCCCAGTTTGCTTCTCATATTGATTTCTAATCCTCTCTGTGAGGATCTGGCTTTCCTTTCCAGCCCAGTGAGAAGATTTCTTCAGAGAGAAGGCTCACTTCTCCTTTTGGGGACCTAGCAAGCCGGTGAGTATGTATTTCAGTGACAGAGAGGGAAGCACTAGGTTATGTCATTTAGATATAATTGATTCCACAATATTATCTTCTGAAAGAACTCTAGTAGTTTGGAAAGATGCCTTCAAGTTACTGTAGGAAAAGCTGGAAGTACTGTTCAGTATAAAGTAAAAGCCTTCATTCCTGTGAAATAGCTTTCAGCATGGGACACAAGCATGTTTTGTATGTCTATAAAGTCTGCATAAACATGCTTTCAGTTCAGATTTAAAAAAAAAGAAAAAAAAAAAATAATTTTCTCTGTACCTACACTGAGTATTCCTCAATCAGATTCATGGCATATATAACCTTATTGGTTATTTCCAAAGTTATAGTAAATGCCTTTCTGCATGTCAGAATACTGAGATGTGAGTCACCTTTGGGCTTTAGGTGACTCAAACATTAGATGCATGCTATCTTACTTCTTTGGCCTAGAGACTCAAAGAATATCAAATATTCGCAATTTGCTAAGAATTTCTTAGGCTGCCAATAGATAGCTCTGAACACTGATTGCCAGCTTTTATCATCCTTGTTTGTTTACAGTCTTGATTATTGAAGATTCTCCTGGTTAGCTCAGACTACACTGCACCATAGAAAAAAAACTGCACTCCCTTTAACTGGCTATGAAAAAGCAGAAGTGCTGTTTTGTTCAGGTCCCTGCCAGTAAGTGCCATGCCACTGACTGTGTAATCACCAGCTACGTATTCCCCTCACCTGCCCTGTGTGTCTGATCGTGAGCTTATGTGGTCATGTGTTCATTAAATCAGTTCACTGATCTGTCTGACATCTGGAAGGGGATTACAACTGCCCATTAGGAACGTAGCCTGCAACTAGATTTGATTAAATTTAGTGTGAGGCTGCACTCTCGGTCTATGTTGTAGCAATGTATTCTGCCTCAACAAGCAGAATAATTTGCTTGACTGTGCAATAAATAAAATTTACAGGTGCTGATCTGTAGGTAAGATTTAGTCGTTATTCAGGTTTTGCATTAGCTGCAAGTTTAATCAAATTTCTGTGCATACAGCTTGTTCAAGATAAATATGGAAAGTTCCTAGGGAATTAGATACTGCCAAATTGTCACAACAATGACTTTTGCTGTTAGAGTGTGTATTAAGATATAAGGAAAAATGTTTCACGTATGGAAAACCTAGCTCTGTATTCCATGTTCTGTTCCTTAAGTGCAGAATTGTTGGAAAGTATCAGCTAGTAGGACTGCAAAGAAGAAGAACATTTTGAAGTAATACTTTGTTTAAGGGTATCTGAAATCAGTATGACTCGTCTTATTGTTTCTTTACTTTTAAAAAAAGGTTAAGAAAGACTTCTGCTTTTTTGGCAGATGGAGTTGGTGAAAATAAAACTGTTTCCTCGATTTTGTATATGACTATTGCATCTACTTTTATCATTAAAGAGTAAATTATTTTGTTGGAAAACCACATCAGTCAGCTGTGAGAAACTATTATGTAAAACTTTAAAAGATTTTGTTTAAAAAAACAAAATATTTGTATACAGTGATTGCCACTCAAAAAATTAAAACTGTAAAGAACATGGAAATTTATGGACTTAGGGCTTATTGGCAGTTTGGGTTTCAACAGATGCACATCCAAAAAGCATGGACACTTGTCTGCCTGTAAGAATGGTGCTTTCAAAATAGTCTGCAAGTCTTGCATGAACACATTTTTAGTACCTTTGCTTATGGTCAGAGGAGAAAATAATGCAGGAGCTGTTTTAAGAACCATGATTCAGAAGTAGACACTAATAAATAAATCTCTGCATTGCAGGAGTGTAATGTGGTGCAGTGGTAAAATACGTTATGACTTTTCCCTTTATTTTTTTCTTTTCTTTTTTCTTCTTTTCCTGAACAAGTTTGTTGTCATGATGTGCACGAGCTTGTTTCTACAGCAGGGAAGAGAGCAGTGAGGCAGCTCTTGAGATGCTTCACCATCTGTTTCTCAGCTCTTTGTTCAAAATCCTTGATCAGAAGTTCATAAACCATGTTGTCTTCCTCACACAGGTGAGGATATTGAGGCCTTTTCTATTATGCCACTCTTTCTTTGTGCTTCTAATTTGTTTGCCATATTTATCATTGAATTAATCCTCAGCAGAGGAAGAAATACTGGTCTATGACTGCACCAGAAAGAATAAGGATTGCCTGAAGTCTGAATAAACACTAAGTTTATATATATTTGTTTTAAATTCCTGCTAGGGTCAGTTGCGTCATATAGCATGCTTAATGAAGAAAAGGGCTTGGGCTCATTAAATACATTATCTATATTCAAATCGTGTGACCAATCTCAAAAAAAAAAAAAAAAAAGACTTGCTGACAAACAAATTTTTAAACTGTATCTTTTCTAATAGCTTATCAACCTTGGCTTTATGGTTAGCCTTACTATTCAGAAATTTCTTTAGTTCTTTAATGTTTTCAGGGTCTTTTAAGATTTTTTTAACTAATTCTAGCCTGCAATTTATTTTTTCTTCAGTTCAAAATAAAATACAACATATACAGCTTCTGTGGCTTGTTCTATGTCTTTATCTAACACTTGTGCTTCTTCTGTGCTGTGTACAATTAAAACTTCTGCTTAGGTGTCTTTGCTAGATTTTACACTATGCTTAAGGGAATGTATAAACACAAGCCAATGCTCTAGCTCAAAACGTGAAGAAGATGAAGTAAACAAAATCATACCAAAAAGGATTCCATTGTTGGATTGTCTGAAGCAGAACAGAAGTGTTCAAAGGCACAGATGACGAGAACCTGTAGAGACTCTTTACCAGTTACTGTTGGTTAGATATGGTATGATTTTGTGGGACAATTTGCACTAATCTCTTGTAGAGTTCTGATGTCTTTGTAATGTTGATTACCAAAACACAAGAAGGAGAAGAATGGTATCAGGATGTTTTAAAAGGTCATTTTGCTTGCTGTCATGCACAGTACTCACGATTGCAGAAAGATATTCTCTATTTTTCAGCAAAGAGATTTCTACTTATAAACCTGCATTGCATAAGGAAGATGAAATTTGGGAGGTATATCTATTCTGTCCTGCTTGGCTTTTGCTTGAGTCTAAGTCATGTTTATTATACTCTTACCCTGTGTCTTGAGAACTGAGGCATAAATTGAGCTGACTATATTATCCTCTGAAATCCTGTGAAAGGAGATGTAAAATAAATGCAGGTGTCATTGGCACAGCAAGAGATATTAGAGATGGAAGCTGGCATGCTTTGTACAATGCTGAATGCCATGGAAATAAACATTTTGCCTGATAAAGTTTATAAACAAGAGAGGAAATTAAATACAAAGCTATCCAACATGATGGACCTTTCTCGAAATCTCAGGTTGACGGGAGATATTTGGCAAAATAAACTAATAAACAAGTAGCATAGAAGTCTAAGAATTATTGAGGGGTATATATTGTTAATTTTGGGGTGCAAGAGGATGAGAAGAATCTTTGGCAAACAATGTATATACTGTGATATATGTTGCCTTTAACTATTTTATTAATTGAACTATTTTTATTAATTCTGTTCTGCTGTAGAGTTAGGTTGAGAGTGCTTTGCTGTTATTAGCATATGCTACTTATTTCATTAACTGACTTTGTTAAATGCCTTGAGACATCCTGTATCACTTAATGAAGTCAAACATGGCAAACCCCTCTTATAGCTGTACAAAGCAAGTGTAGTTAAGAAAAATATTTGCATACTGTAATAGTTTGAGAACATTAGAGCAAAGAGCATTTGGAAGAACAGACCGTACTGGTTATTGGTCCAGAGATCTGAATTGCAGCTCTGAGGCTGAAGCAGTGCATAACTTTATGAGAAGTGATGATATGATTGGTTTTACAGTCTTCTGCATATATAACATTCAGCTTTGTTTAATACTAATATTTTTAAGCTGCCATTTGTGGATTTAGTTGAATGAGTCCTATGAATATTAGTGAGTCATGCACCTAAATCTACTTAAAATATCTAAGCTTTTATTTATTATTCAGATATTTAGAACAAAGTCCAGAAAGAACATCAGGATCACATCCAGAATGGCATCAGTTCAGCATTCAGTCCTTCCAATACAGGTGAAATAAATTTCCCATAGTTTACCTAAGAACAAGCTAATTGACATACTTGCATTCTTAACATGTGTGTGCATAATATCAGCAGAATAGAAGCAGAGCACAGGCACACATAGCTTACTGACCATGTGCTCCTTGTAGATGATCTCTAAACAGCTTTTCCTTTTCTGTTTATGAATTTAAAATGTTCTGGAAGAGCAGAACATGAGCATATAGGACTAGAAGTCCCCGGAGAGTACAGAAAATTATTTTGAGACTAACTAGCTGATCTTACTTGTATAGTGGCTTTTGCCATATGACTTCCTATATACAGATTTTTCAGGAACCAGTATGGCATAGGTAGTACTTACATAAGAGAAACGGTGTAGCAAAGCAACTACTGGATCAGAGAAGTAACAGGAGATGTATATGAGGAGAACTGCAAATCATTATCATCCTGCTAGAAGATTTGTTCTCACAGCAATTGTTTAATTAACACAAGAAGGCATCCTTGGGAAGATAAATGAGTGTATCAGTTCTAATGTTTCTTCCTTACAGTCACAATTAGAACTGAAAAAAAAATAAATGCAGTAATACACTAATGGTCCTCAGAATATAATGGAACAAGAAATNAATTCTGAATAATTAGAGTCAAGTCTCACTTCTCCCTTGAGGCTCCTTGGTTAGCTCACTCAGGTGAATTCACCCCCAGTGAAAAGAGTACAATAAATATTTCCTCATTAAATCTTTCTTTAAAGGTCATTAATGACTTATTGTTGAACCTGGAGCCTGCTGGACTTCTATACAGGTACAATTCTCCCAAAGAGCAGTTATTAAACTGCAACTCAAATGGGAGGGTTAGGAGCTACAAAGAATACACAACTTTGGTTCAGAAAAGAAAAAAGAAAAATTTGATGCAAGAAAATCATTGGTCTGGGAATACAGCTTTCCTAAGGCAGCATTCTGCACAAGCTTGGTTTATATATCTAAATCTGTATTTGAAAGGAAATGGCTCATTTTGAGAAGGCAGTGAAGAAACAGAATTGCTGGCTTGATGATATAAAAAAAGATAAGGTGTGGAGAACTCTCTACGTTGTTAATCTTTGAGGATTTTAACTGGGATGAGCTCCTATTGCTGTTGAGACAATGACACCCAATAGAGTTGTTAGATAACGTATGGGAATAATGTTTTCCTGCTTTTCGCTTTCTCTGACTTCTTGGCCTTGCAGAAAGTGGTGTCAGATAAAAATAATCTTGTAGTGAAATTAATGTTTAGCCTAGAATTTTTTATTGTACAATTATATACAAATTAACATAAAAATTGGTATTAGCAGAGACTACCCAGTTGTCTTGAACTTCTTAGAGAATTTATATCGGGAGCTACATTTCCACAAACAAGGATAATCTCTGCATCTCAATTTCACAGCCTTACAGCTGCTCTACAGTAGTGTCTTGCATTTTGAAGTGAATCTCATTCTTCACATTTCCACATTTCGTTTGGTAAATGCAAGCAGTGCATATGCTTCTCTTCCTGAGATTGAATTGTTGAACATGTCTTAGGTAATTTTTATGTCAGGCCACCTCTTAATTCAATTGTCACTGCCAACTACCCACTGACAAAGTGGTTTGTTTCCATTTGCATTATTGTCTGCTACTTATTTTGTGCCTTGTTTCTTTGCATTGGCTGCTTATCAGCTATGACTGAATCTCGTATCATTCCTCAGCAGTCCTCAGTTCTCTTCCAAGGTCTCCATTCTTGAACAAAATTCCTAACAGTAGTGAATAGAATGAAGTCATCTTAGGTTATGTTCTTTCTTTTACGTTACTGTTTTTACACTTGTCCTCTGATTTTGTATAGATCATTTTTATAAGACCTGATTTTTTTTTTAAATAATACCTTTTCTTGTTTTGTTTTCTCATTTTTAACTCCAAGATCCTTTTGTGATTTACGGAGGTATTTTCTAAGGCAGAGAATTTTGAATGAAGTCAAACTTAAACTAGTTATTGCATTCTCCATCTCTCATCTTCCACAAAGTTACTCTGTTACTTCTTGGTTTTTGTTCTTCTCACTTTGTTTACCTGCCTCTCCTGTCTATATTAACATATCTACATTGTAAAGATACCTTTGACTCAGAGCTACATTCAGACCCTGCCTTTTTGTACACAGTATTTTACAGTGCAGTGTTTCTTTTTTCCTATACTGCTAAATATTTTTGTAAGTTGTTTCTTTTAAACCTATAACCTCTCTGATAATCGGGTTTGCAATTCTGAATCAAAGTAAATTCATCTTCTTGGTCTGTTATCTTACCATATTTGCTCTCATTTAGGTTACTGTGTGTTTTTCTGCGTGTCAGAATTTTCATCAACACTTGTACGTCAGCACAGTCCTGCAGCTTCTTCTGTGCGCCTCCATGTGTAATGTGCTTTCTGAAATCAAACATGAAGTCATTGTCTTGCTGACCTCAGCTGTGTAGCATAGTGCTTGTTATCTAAAAAGGCCATCTGGGTCTTGTATGAGATCTAAAGCAAAATTTAATGTAAACCTATCCTTATGCTTAATGTTTTCTTGAAATTATTTATTGCTAGCCTTTTTTCAGAAGTTG
>VXAL01015503.1:170156-182478 GCA_013399475.1 Chauna torquata
GATGCAGCAGAGATGAAATTGCAATAAATTCAATTTCTTCTGGGTGACAGTATGGGTTACAAGAAAATGTCTAGTCTGATAAAATCTTAGTTGCAGGCTGAGCAATTCATCTGTTTGGTGGTACCATGTCTTCCTTTAGAATAGGATAGTGTTATAGTTTGAGATGGAGAGTTGGAAAAAATTATCTATAGCATAAATTGCTCAGAATAATTCTCATAAATACGGATATTATCTAAAATGAGAAGCCAAGGCGATGTTTGTTGCTTCCACTTTTAAAGCAGCCTCTCGTGGTAGTTGTAAAGATTCTGTGCTTTCGTCTGTAGTCTTAGCAGCATTTAGATTTTGAGGTGTTTAAACAGTAGAAAGAATGGTAGATTTATAACTCATAGAGGATTACAGTTTTTGTCCAGTAGTAACCTGGAAAGGTTCTGTAAATTCAGTTGTTTAATTTATGTTTCATATAAAGGGTTTAGCTGAAATGCCACTTTTTCTGTCCCCTGTGTAAGCCAGCATCTAGAGTTTAACCTGGGAGGCTGAAAACTCTTGTAAAGCTTGTGCTGTGTGATATTTCCTGTCCAAAATTTTCTTGGTGTATAACATCTGAGTATGAAAAATACTCTCCAAGAACTTGTGATTAAATTTATACGAGTCTGGAAAGAGTCATAAGTTGTATATGAATGAAGTCTCCGCTTTGTCTTCTACAGTTAATCCCATTATGTGCATAACAAATACCTAAATCAGGAGAAACCTGTAACGTTCAATAAATTCTGTTGTAGCATCAATCCTTGCATGCTGCTTTTGTCATCTGCAAAAGATATGTATTTGAATTCAGAGTCTCATGCCGGCCAAATAAATAAATAAATAAATTTCAGTGTCAGCTGGAAAACTTTAGGCTAGTGGTGTTAGTGCTTAGGACTATAGTGTCAGCATAACCAAGGACAAACAGAAGTTGACTGAAGGGGAGGAAAGAGGAGGAAATTGATTCAAAAACCTCTACAACCCTAAAAAACTGAAAAGAAAGGTAAAAAATAAACACATCTCTCAGGCACTGTATCTCTCTATTATGATTATAAAAAAAAAATTCTTCATATATGGAATGCTTGGAGTTTATTTTGCCCTTGGCAATTCTTCCAGGGATTTTTGTTTCTGGAATAAATGCCCCATAAAGTTTGGTCATTAAAGCAAAACTGCAAAGGGCCATATAGAATTTCCTTCTTAGAATTGTAATGATAAGTCAGAAAAGGACAAAATAAGTGTCAGTAACAAAGCAGTCCAGAGAAAATATGTAGCCACTTTCTTTTAATTTCTTTAATCTTTCTGGTTTTTAAATGACATCTGTAAGACCCATTGTTAATTAATATTCAGGACCATTTCTAACATTTGTTTTAATTTAAATAGTAATTTGTGTGATTCAGTCTCATGGAAAATCTTTGTAAGGATGAGCAAAAGTCATACCAATGCAGAAGTTACAGAAAAAAATTAAGTTTTCTGGAATTAATTTTGGGCTTTTTGAAAGAGACTAGCACTGTCCTTGAAGAGAATAGCAAATGAAATCTGTGAAGACAAATTGTTCTGAGAGCTGATAGATGCAGTATTGCTAGGAAAGACAGAACATGTTTCTGCCAGGCATGTTTGGGAATAGGGACTTGAATATTTTCATTAATCTTGTCATAGCTTATTGCTGCTAACCTCCACAACAAAGATGGATTTTTCTTTGTAGCAGTGAATGAATATGCTTCCTGAAGAAGCCTTTGACAGTCTACCTTTTTCATATTCTGTTATTTTATACATCTTTCATTCTTACTAGAATTTAGTAATTCATGATTTAATAGAATTGAAGTAACTTAAAAAAAAGCTGTACTGCTACATGCTACATCCAAATCAATCTAAATCACACCAAATTGTTTTCTCTTTTTTGAGGTAAAAAAGTAACCCTGGTTAATGCTTGGGTTATTCAATAATGAGGTCCACAGACACTGTGGTGACTTCTGCTGGATCATTAAGGTCAAAATGTTAGTTCTTCAAAACCAAGAAATCTCTGTTGAAGTTTCTCATTTCAGATTTCAACAGCTATATCTCACTTATGCACTTTGCATTTGCATCTTTCAAAACTGGAATAATTTTGTATTTGCTAGCACCATTTTGGAGAGAGGAAAAAAAAGACCAAGGTGCAGATATTGATCAGGAATTACTGACAATCACGATAGAAGTATAGAATAGTATAGCTATTCAGAAACAGTGCTTGCTAACTACAGAAAACTGCAGGAATGACAGGGAGAGAGAGGAGTGAAGTCACTTTTCAAAGACACATCAGACTTCATATCGAGATCAGTGGTTCCAGAAAGAGGACGCTAGGAGGGTGGTCTCAGAAATAATTCTTTCTTCTGTATGACTAGTTTTGTGTCAGGTTTGCTTTAGACTGAACAGCATAAATTGATGTTAAAGAAAACTTCTGAATTTTATCTTATTTTTGAGATCTATTTCTCTGTGGGCAAATGTTCATAACAGTGAAAAAATTCTGTTCATAATCAAGGGAAAAAAGACTCTTGACTCTTTATCTTCAGCACCAGGAAAAAAAATGTTTTCAAAATAGCTATAATCAGGAGTTGCAAGTGTCTTCAACTGTTGCCTCCCTATTGCTTTGCAGACAGCTTTTCATCACTGTCTGTAAGCTCAAGGTATGTATGTTGCTGCAGGGACTCCCTTTTCCTCATCATTTCTCAGCAGTCCAGGATTAAACATATCTGATTGCTTAATACGTATCTATTAAGCTAGTAATGAATAATTGCTGAAAAGGTTTCCATCAGTGGATGAGTAGCTGACACTTGTCTGATGTCTTTTATTTTAAGAGCTTAAATTGATTGAACTCTAAATGAAGAGCTTCATTCTGAATCACTGAGTCCCATGACATTTTTGCCAGGACCTCAAGGGGAAATGTGTTGGAGCAGCATGGGCACAATTTGGGAATTCCTTATCTGCGTGTTTGGTACTTCTGAGGTACTAGTAAGAATACGATTAAAAAGCAAAATCTGGAATTGCATCACCAGAATCCAATGCTATGGCCTCTAGAGCTGCGAATAATTTTTCGAGCAAATGGTGTTGTTTGTCAGTGCTGAAAGTGCTTAGGATCTCTGTCTGAAGTGGAATGAGTAGTAACTGCTGGAAAAAATAGGCCCAGATCTGTACACATCCTGAAAGCTCAGTTTTCAAAAAGGCACTTCATTATGTTTACAAGTGTACATATTCAGATGCGTGCATTTAATATATACATTTAATACAGTAAAATTGATGAGACCACTTAAAACTTGAAGTAGCAGCAGGTGGCTGAGTAGTACAGAACAAGATTGACTAGAAAGAGAGAAGGGAAAGGCAGACATGCAGCAAGTAGACCTGTTCTGTTTTGTTTTTCTGTTATAGACTTATTTTCTAACAGAAGGTGAGTAGGACTTTTTCTAGAAGCATCCGGCTGTTTTAAATGGGCTGGTCATAGAGTAAATGAAACACAAAGGGGAGGAGAAGGTTTAATGTAGAAAGGTAGAAGAGGTAAGCAAATAAAGGATGCTTTTGTTAACTGGTGAAATTAATTTAAAAACCACTTTGAATTAAATCAAAACTTTTTTTGAACAAGAATTTATTTTTGCAACATCTTCCTTTAATTTGGATAAAAATTGTACCATTGGGCTTCTAAACATTTAAGGTTTGTTCCTAATTAATTTTTTTAACAAGTAGTAAAAATTTAAATATAAGAAAAAAAGGGCAATTTCATTTTGACTGTTTGTTTTAGCAAACTATATTGAAGAAAGAATCTCTTGTAAGTGTACTGCTAATGGATCTGAAATGGCCCATCACAAAAGAGCCTAAAGAAGTATAGGAAGGCTGTAATGTTTTTGTCACTGAACAGTAGTAGATCAATAAAAATGAGAAATGTAGCGGTAGTTCTATACTTCTGATTGTGAAAGACATGATTATTTGCCTTATGACCATGTTTTAACTGCTGTGGTCTCCCTTGGGGTCACAACTGCTAGTTTGGGAACCACTGAGCTAGTGAAGAGTTAGCCAGGAGGTGCAGAAATGAAGCTTGACAGCAGGCAGAGATGCCTTCCAGCAGAGACAATTCCCTTTACTGCTCTGAACCGCTGGGTCTGTATAACAAGGAAGGTGTTCTCTGTTGGCATTCTTTTGATATAAGTGAAAAAAGCTGTAAAGAGGTATGCTAACAATCTATAATTAGCCTGTATTTGAGATCCTTTATTACATATACTACAATGGCTCTTCCACCACACCTGTGTTACCTTCTGTTCAGAGTCATTAGACAGCTTAGTTTCTTGGTTTTGTTAACGTGTTTCTTATTGTCTGATTATGATTAAAATTACTTATCACTAAGTCCATGTTTTCTCCTATTAAGAGTAAGCTTATAGCAGTCTAAGTAAAACTTTGGATTTTGAACTAGCCTGTAGTAATGATTTCTGTTACTATGCTGCAGTGAGCTGTCAGCCTTTGATAGATGCCTTATCAGTTACTGGGTACAACAACTGAAGATGATACTTACGCTGAGGAGGAAAATAAAGCCTTGTTAAAATTCACATTTGCAATATTTTAAGTAACAACAAGGATTCTCTACTAGTTCTCTATGTGAGGAAGGAAAATTGCAGTCTGCTCAGTTATTTTAGGAAGTTATCTCTGTGGGTGTCAACCGGCCTCTTGGAAACAAATAGTGTGTTATTTGAAAGATACACATACACACTATTCATAGCTTATATTAATGGAACTTTATTTGCTTCTCCAATTTTTTTTTCTGTTTCAGAGTTTCTTTATAACAATAGCAGCTAGGAAGCTTTTTGTGTAATTGTTCCTAATTTTGAATGAGAAATATATCTATTTTCTGATAAGAGGTAGTTTACCATACTTGAGGGGGGTGGAGGGGGTCTAAAGGTCATCTCAGAAGCTTTGTGATAGTTAAATTTATTTTCATTTGGATCATTGGCTACCATGAGAAAGTAAAAATGAACTTTTGCTTTTGCTGTAAAAGGAAATATAGTTACTGCTGGTAATGTAGTTTTATATTTTCTTTTTTTTCCCCAAAATCAATTGATGCTGGTAAATCAATATGCTGTTTCTGATGTTGAAAATAACATATATGCTATGTTATCAAGTCAGTGCTTATCTTTCAGCCAGCAATGAATAGGTTGTGCCAATACTGGAAGTCAAAACTTGGAACTATGCTAGAGTAAAACACAAATTTATATAAATGATGTGAAAAGTGTTAGTACTTTAATAAGTGATAATTTGAAGCCTGAGAATTTCACGGGAAAATAAAAATATAATCTTTGTTACTCGATCCAAATGTTCTTGCCAATACTGAGCATTCTTTCTTTGCTGTTCAGTTATCTTCAGAATACTTGACCTCTGACATTGCCATTAGTCCAGGACTAGACCAGGATGTTGTCCACCCCCTGGCCCCTGCCAAGGAGGGGAGAGGAGAGCTAGCGATGAACACACCAGTGGCTGCCCACTGTGCTCAGGTTATCAGAGAGGGCATGGCCTGTGTCGGAGTCACCCTCAGCTTTTGGTGGATGCGATTATAGGAAATGTGGACTGTATTGATCTTCATGATGGATAAATGCACAGGAAGATATTTTCTTCAGCTGTTTACAAACTAAAATTAGTTTGAGTTATTAATGGATGATAATTAATGGATATGTCTGTTTGCTTCTATAAGAAGGTGACAACCTTCCATACTTGTGGAACTAGATAGTTTAAAAGGAGCCAACATAAATATTCACGAATATTTGAGGTGGGTTGTCATCATGTGCAGACATCTCTATAGCTATTGTGTCAGAAATCACCATGAAAGTAAAAACTCAGTGTGAGAAGAGGCAGGCTGTTAAAGAGCAGAGAGCATTTTAGAAGATTGTAGAAAGAGGTATGCAAGAATGAAGTAATGTGGAGTTAATTGCTGGTTACTCTACTCCATACATCTGAAAAACCTGAATAGACTTCATTCCACTATATTCAATAGTTCCTTTCAGAAGTTTGTGTATGTCTATTAGGGACATCATAGTTCTACTTTAAGTAGAAGAAATAGTACTTTTCTAAATACCAGTTTACTGTAATTTTTGACAAATTTTGACTACTGTCTAGTGAGTAATGTCTTGTGATTACTTCTCTCTCTATTAAAAGGCTGGACTATCACTGACTCCCATAGAAACTACTACTCCGCAGATAAATGTTTAATTATTATTGGGAATTGTTTAGAATCCACAGATGAAAGACACAAGAAGTGAAGAATTGCAACATGCTGTAGAATGCTATTAATTTACAGTAATTGACATATCCAGTGTAATCACTGAATTTTATGAAACAGTCAATAAGGAGCAAATCATACTTATTTGTAGTCACAAGGCTTAGACTGTCTTTCTTGTTGCAGCAGCTGTGATTCATTTACTCTACACAGGGAGAGGAGAATGGTTTCCTGGGACAGTGAAAGGGCCAGGCAATGTCAGAGTTGCTTTTTCACGTACACTTATGTGAGAAGCATCAGAAGTATACAAAATGTTACCTAAGAGACTTCTTGATTGCTTTGCATTTTCTTGCATCTGTTTGGAGGAGACACTGACTAATGAAACAGGATAAAACGAAAAATTAGAAGGATGAGGAAGACAACTAGCTCAAGTAAGCTTGTCTTACTGTCTTTTAACAATAGATTGTCCTTACAAATAATATTGCAGGAGGCAAACACAGCCCTAATCTGATGTTGGGCTTAAGGGAGGACAGGAGACACATTCCTTTTGTAAACCTACTGTGATAAAATATTTTGGAAGTAGAAAATGTACATTTTCTTCAATAAATTTGCATAGGTAATTGCTTAGTTATATATTTTGTTATCTATGTAGCACCAAGAGACTTTCTTCAGATCTTAGATGTAATTGTTGATTCAATTTCTTTTTTTCCATTTGGAAAGCCTTCCTGTATTTTACTCTCTGATCATAATAAAGAGGATGCATAAACTTTTTTTAATTATGAAATAAATCCAAGATAGCAATAGAGTCTAATAGTTTGATACTCTGAGTTGATAAATTGCTATCTACCATCTTCATATCAAATATTTCCTATTGCAGCCTAGGATTTTATGAGCAGAGCTATGCACATGGAAGCATCTCTAACAAGGTTTATTTAAATCAAGAAATCAGCGAAGATAAAAACGCACCCAAATGCTGGATTAGTCAATCTGTCATAACTGAACAGTGCATCACCATTAAAGGCTCATAATGGGCTTTGTGAACTCAGTAGCTTCTCATCTAAATGACATTTTACGGGATTTATGTGTCTTTAATGCTAACTGTTAAAGATTTGTAGATGTTAAAATCAAATTTAAGTGCCAGGCTGAAATGTATTCAAATGTTACAGTGTTGTTATTAGCTTTTGCCAAATGTCATCAAAATAGATCAGCACAGTAATAAATACTTCAAGTTTCATAATCCGCAAATAGTTAGAAAGCAGAGACTTTTCAACTTTTCCCTTTTTCAATGGTAGATGGATTAATAACTGAGATTATCATATAGAAACACAATAATGTACAGTGATTCATAAAACAGGTGGGAAGAAATACTACCACTAAACAGGGAGAGAGTATACCATGTCATCTGAAATACTATATTCATGCAGTAGTTAAGTGCTATGCTAAATACTGTTGAATTGAAGTATGTGTTTGATTAAATTACCATGTAATGGTGTCTGAGCAATTTAAGAATATACATCAAAGGACCTGTTTCTGGTGAATGGAGTAGCAAGTCCTTCATTCTGTGTTATCTACTTTGTGCCAAAAGCTGCAGCCCTCAGCGGAATGGGCAAACCAGGCCTCTAAGGAGCCTATTGGCTTAGCTCTGCTAAAGAGTGCATGGAGCAGCTCAAATAGAACACTGCTGCAGTATAAGGGGTTTACAGGGGCTTGAGGGGGTTGTACTGGGGCTAGGAGTTTGCTCTTTGAATCCTAAACAGACTGGTTTGTACTATTATCATCATAGGATTACTCCACGAAGGGCATCAGGAAGTTGCAAGAGCCCCAAAAGTAACATGATGCTGGCTTGTGGCCCCAAAATGATCGGTCTGCACCAAAGTGATGAACTGATGTTCATGAATGGCTGTGCTGACTGCAGGGCCAGAATCATAACACAGGGGTGAAAAATTGATGCGTTGTCAATTTTTTGAAATACAACTTCAAGTGGAATAGTTTGGATGAAACTTTCATTAGTATATATAAGTGGTGAGGCATGCAGCTGCATAATGAGGATTAAATACGATTAAATACCAAATAAGAAAGTGCTAAGCCTGTACAGTGAGTATTCTTCAAGAAAAAATTCCCCAAATCAGTCAAGTCAATCAGCTTTTACCCATGACTTGAATACAGTCTGATCAAGCCTCAGAATAGTTTTCTTTGTCAGAAATAAACTTCTGGCTTGTGCTGAGGTTTAGCATTTAGAGCCTTCAGTCGGTATTGGTTAGCTGAAACAGAAAAGTGTACTAAAGCCACTCACAGTTATGGGTCAGAGCCTTTCCTCTCCTAATACTATTAAAATGGTAACTCGAGGGTGTTTTCAGTTAATAAGGTAATTATACTATCCTGGATTTGACCTTGGAGTTTATTACTCATTTAAAAAGAAATGAGAAGCTGAGACATGCCTTTGTTGCTGGACACATCTTGAAAATTTTGAGTGTGAGAGCCAATCAAAGCAAAAAGATTGTGGTGGTGAATTGGAGTATATATATTTGCATTTTAATAATATTGCTGAGAAAAAACTACACAGTGGCCATGCAAATCTTTTAACTCTGACTAATAACGGCTGTCTATCAACAGCAGTGCAGGGATTCACAGGCTGCAAGTTCACTGAGAAGTACTGATATAGCAAATTTGTAAATACTGAAAACAATTATAGTGCAAAGTAGTACATAGCTGAGAAAACTTTCCTGCATAACTAAATTCTCATCTGCTGAATAGGTCGCTCAATAAAACATTCAAAATCCCTCTTCCCTCCTTTTTATCACAGCAACTTTAAATAAACAAATGGAAAACAAAACAGCATTGCTTATAAAATGAAAAATCCTCCATTCATTCTCTTTTCTTTAAAAAAAAAAAAAAAAAGTGTTTTGAATACAGGGGCAAACTTCCTTTGCTGATGTGAAACTGAGAATTTAAAAAAAGTATAATTAAAATAATATCTCAGAAGATAAAAAAGGAATACAGCCTTTAATCATTAGCTATAAGGACATGAGGACAAAATTTCCTCTTAGATGGCACACGTAGCATTGGTTGCCCTGGCTGTTTGGTTTATTTTTCTGCGGAGAATATAGAATTTTGTATTTTCTTGAAACTCCATGGAAAAGAAGGAACAGGTGGAGCTAACAGGCAAAAGAAAAAGAAGAAATAATCAGATGCTTTTTATCACTTCGATTTGTGGTGCGGTGTAAAAGATTCCAATCTATTTTTCAAAAAATTTGGAGAAAATATTATTTTTGTGCTTAAAATGTCTGTTTAATAAGGCAGATACACTGGTTTGCAGTAGTCCTCAATAGAGTGTTTTTCTGTAATTAAGACCATGGTTTTTGTTTGCTTTAGTTTAACTATGCTACTGTGATCCATGGTATTATAATCTGGCTAAATACATCTTCATAGAGATTGTGAAGTAGGAAATGTACAATTTGAGGTCTTTTATAAAACATAATCTTTGGACTGTGCTTCCATTTTAAGCATATATGTCCTTTCCTTTGAAGGAGATTGTATTTATAGATTTGTGGAGAAGAAAAACATGTTTATATAGTCTGGCACACTTGTTAACACAACTTGCCCTGTTAATTCATGTTATTGTAAGCCTCTTCCCCTAGGCCTCCAAGCAGAATATTTCTGTCTTAAAATTATCTGCTTCTTCCACAGTCTGTGACACAAGTTGTCTGTTAATTATTCTCCTCCCCGAGTGGGCTCGGTTTCACATTTAGCTGAAGATGGTAGTTTAACAGGCCCCCTCCCCTGCATCATTTTGTCCTGCCCCTTACCCCTACCACCTAATAAGAGGGTGATTTGCCCAAAAGGTGCTGCTGAGAGGATGTGGTGGAGACACTCCCCCAAACAGCATAGAAAAGAAAGCAGGGCCTGAAAAATATTGTGGGAGACTGATTGCCTGTTGTTACTTCATACAGGTAGGTCTGTGTCATTTGGTACTACCAGTGATGGCTGCTGACCTTCTCATCTTCAGGAACATTCTTCCTATTTGAAAAGGTTATGGGTCAAGATCAATACAATGGCCAGATTATCCACCTTTTTTTCTTCTTGGTTTTCACCATTGAGTATCTCAGTCTCAATGCACTTGTCCTTCATATACCTGTAACTGTCCTGGGAGCATTAGTTTTCTTTGTCTCCCAGTGCTTCTCTTAGCACTGAGAAGGTCCAGCCTTTCATGTAATGTAACCAACAACAATGAACTCTAATCTGTTAGAAAGGAAAAGCAGGCTGTTCCTAGCTTGCAACTGCGCCTATTTTAATCTGCATTCAGATTTTGCTTTTAACTATTCTACTAAAATTGATTCAATTTCTGAGCAGAAACAAACACGATAACAGTATTTCTGAGTGATGTACTTGAGCACAGGAGTTCCATTATATTATATAAAAAAGTGAGCAGCAAAAAGAAAATCCATCTAAAAGTCATTGTGTGCTCTACTATTCTAGACTCTGTATTTAATGAAGAAGATAAAAAGAGTATTAGTCATTCATATGAGATTTTAGTAATCCATGATTCAGTTAAACCGTTTTGACAGAAACATAATTAAGCTTCAGTGAGTTGCTTTAGTACTGTTTTTCCAGTATTCTTAAAAGTTATTTAATATTATGATTATGTCCAACAATTTGACAGCAAGTAAATATTTCAGATATTCAAATACAGTTATACATATCCTTGAGACTCAGACAAATATTTCAGCATGACATGACTTTTGATTTTGATGTAAGTAAAAATTGTTCCAAGTAAGTGTATAGATGAAATTAAAAAGTCAGAGAAATACATTTCCTACTCCTGTACTTTGACTAGAGTAGATGGTTTAGGTCTGTGATTGAATCATTGTTTTTAATTTTCATGTCTCATAGCTTTTACTTGAGTGTAATTTTTTCCCAAGTTCTGTAAAAAGAATAATCTTTGGGAACAGTGAGTGACAGTATTTCCTAACAATATGAATTGGAAAAGAAGCATTTTCTAATTACCCGAAAATTAAAAAAAGCTTTCATCATCAGCTACTGAAGTAATAGAGCAGATGATGCAAACATTTACACAAAAATGTATCTTTTACTGTCTAAAATGCTTAGTCTGCTGAAAATCTGGCTTTGCTTTCCTTGAGGGATAATCAGAACAATAAAATGAAATTGGGCAATAAAATTTGCTAACAGCTGTCTCAATATCAAAGGTGCAAAATCTGTCATGAGTAATGACATACACAGGGACTATGATACCTGTTATCCATAGAAGACAATAGTTCACTGGAGGTTATTTAGTGTCATCCCATATAAGAAGTTATCCAAATATATTACTGCTGCCGGAGTAAGCTCAGCCTGGTAGAGAATTCATATTCTTGTCCTTTACCCAGAAGCATTATAATGACTTCAGAACTTAGATCAGTGAAAACTCTAGAAAAATACTGCAACCAGAAAATACTGCAATTTAAGTTGTAACACTTCACATATGGGGACATCAACGGTGTTATATGTGTTTTGCTAAAGACATAATTTTTATTCTCATTTTTATCAGAAAATGAGATTTTGAATATTTCCGGGTTTTTTGTTTGTTTGTTTTTATATCAGGCAAAATCAGTTTTAATCCAACCAGAAGGAAGATACTTTGTGAGTTAAAGAACAGTTCAAGGAACGATGTGATAGCTGGGGATTTAATGTTTGCAATGCGTGCTGTGATTTGTAGATCCTTAGCTGCTCTAGAAGCTCGGGTGGCACTGATAGCCAAGGCCACTCTGAGTTTTTGCATGTTTGTAACTATGCTTCCCAGAAACCAAACCATTTAATTCTACCTTTGTAATATATGTATTGAGTAACTATTTGGAACTATACCCAAAGATAATATGCAAGTCTGTCTAGTAGCAAAACAAGATTTTTGGGATACTTTAACAAATTTGGTAGAATCAATGGGCCCATGGGGTCAAAATTGTTAATATTGACCTCCCACTGAATAAGTCCTCAGTTAAAAAGATTCAGGCTCTCAGATGTCAAAATTTGGGTGCCTACCTGTTGTATCAGGATGTTATCAAGTGGTACTTTTGAGTGTTTTGTTGT
>VXAL01015504.1:6252-47449 GCA_013399475.1 Chauna torquata
ATCAGTCTATAAGTTTCTTGATAGCCAGACATATTTTTAAACTTTTAGGTTATATTCATTGTCATTAATTATTTAAATTCATCAGAAAACTTGTTTTATTTTGGATTCCATTTTGTAGCACCATTCTAACACCTTCTTACAACCAAGCTATTTTCTGCCCAGCTTAACTTCTCTACATCTATGAAATCATGGCTTTTTGAGCATCCATTGGGCTCTCTAATCAGTTGCCGGTTTCCATTAACATTTTGCATTTATGGTCCCTGTCGCTNGTTGCCGGTTTCCATTAACATTTTGAATTTATGGTCCCTGTCGCTTACGCCAACATGGTATTGAATTATGGGAAATTGGTCCTTTTAAAGCTCCAGATATATCGACTGATTTTTACAAAATGCAGTTGCTAGTATCTGGTCAACTGCTACTTTTAAGTCAATGAGTAACTCTTCTATATCCTCCTGAATGAGGTCCAGCATTTGATAACACCCTGGTGGGCACTGATTTTCTGTTCAGGGAAATTATTTCCAAGCATTTACAGAATATCTAACGAAACTTGGCTTCTAGCCAATAGCAGGACCAGCATGCATCCCCCAAACTGAATTCATTCTACAGAGGGCTAGCTGGAAATTCTCCAAGAGAAAAAAAAAAAAAAAANAAAAAAAAAAAAAAAAACAAGGACGGGGGGAGGGATGGAACACAAAACGACTTAAGTTGGACTTAAGCGTTTTGCTCTGAAGTCTAAAGGGAGACCAGATCAAGACAAGGCTCTAGTAAACCTTTGCTTAGCCTGTTCCTGGGTCCTGGCTCTTGGGCAGACCAGTCTTTCTTCTCTTCGTTCCTTCTTTTATTTTTTACAGATTATTATGCTTGGAGCCTGTTGCAGAGCTAAGATTCCGAGTCTGGAAAATCCAGGACCAGCCCAAAGCTCTGTAGCTCTGGTGAGTGAGAATTCTTGCTTGATATTGGACATGCTGCAAATTCTCCTTGAATTAAGTCACTCAGGACTTGAGGTGAAAGATTTTAGGACCTCCTCCTACTGCCCATTGAAAACGACATTCACAGAGATAAAGCAGGCAAGCCTGCAAGTTTCACAGAGCAATTGCAACACATAGCTGGAGACCTAGAGTGTATAACAACTTTCCTTTAGGAAGGACCGTGCATGCTCTGATGTTTCCAAAACAAAGTTTTCTTGGAACTTCTGGCTAATTTCTACCAGAAATTAGAAAATTCCTGGCATCCATCCAGTACAGACTAAAACATCTGAGTAAAATTTTAATGAACCGGAAAACCTGCTTTATATCTCTAGATGTGACAGCAAGATTTGAGAACTTTTTTGTTTTCCTCTCCCCCCTCCCCGCCCCCGCCCCAAGGCACTGATGGTAGATAGTTCAGAATCAATTTTTCCTGTTTTCTAGTGACATGCAATGTTTTGGGTGCCCATTATTAAGTAGCAAACCTAGGACATGTGCTTTAGATCCCAATAGCTGATGAATCTCTCTTTTCCTATGAAGCAAAACTCTTGAGTTCCCGGATTGGCTTGTGGCCTCAAAGTCCAGAAGATCTGCTGCTTGTTCGGTCACAGTACATTCTGAGGCTACATAAAATGTAACCAATGGAAAATCTTAGTCCTTAACATGGATACAGATATTTTGTGATTACCCGTTGAGTCTTGATTTTATACTTCATAACCTGACTGCATGCCAGACTGACATGGTGAGGCATCATTGATAACAAAAGAATAGAGTTCTTTAGGGTTTTAAAGCTCCTTTCCTGCACAGACTAGGAATAACCTAGACATTTCTGATTGGGAAAAATGACCATCTATTTTATGCAAGATATAAAGAACAACTGAGTTGTGTTAAACTTGAGTATTTAATTTAGAAGTGCTACCAAGGAATTGTCAAAAGAATCATATGCATGCTTATCATATATAGAAAGTTAGTGCAAAAATAGTTATGTATAATTTGAAGATTGTAGGCACGTTTTTCCTGAGTTGTCTGCATTTACAAATAAATTCTTACATTCGTATATCCATAGTTGGATAGTGAACAGAGATTTGAGTGTTTGCTGAGATAAGCTGACATATGAATCTGAGTCTTTACATATGCGTTTCATTTATGTTGCTTCAGATTTTCAAGAGAGAATTATTCAGGGAAAAAAACTTGACCTCACTGAAGACTAACTGGAAAATATACTTTAGGCAATCATTTTAGTTCCTTGGGAATACATAAATGATACAATAATGTTCAGATATTGTAGTTCAGATGGCCTAGAATTACTAATCCAGTATGTAAGGCTTTACAATAAAGAGAAGAGTTATTGTCTGTCTGACCTAGAAGCAGAAGCTTCTTTAAACTGAATAGACTTTAAAAGTTCTCTTTTACCAAGTTACACAAACACAGATGACTTAGCTTCTGGTTAGGGAATGACAGCCAAAGAAAACTGTACTAAAGGACTTCAATGTGGGGTGGAGTTGAAATATACAGAATATCAACTTTGCATCACAGTGGAGCTAGCCCTGCATGGGAATATGGCCACGGTGGATTCTGCAGGTGACAAGGTTTACCAGTATTGAAATTCTGGGAAAGATGCTACCATTTTGCATGAGTTTTATGGCTGCTTTTACCCTTTGATCCATATTTCTTCAAAATACAATGGAAATTATTTCAATAACATTTTTATTTAATGTTCTTTCAGAATGTCTTAAGGGAAACCTTTGTTACTCAAAACTAAGCACCACATAAATGGTTGATATTGACCACTGCACATTCATTTTCCATTGAAGTTCATAGTAATCTGTCACATTTCTAGTACTCCACATTGCAATACCTAACTGTAGACAGAACTTTTTCTAAGACTAGTTATAAGGTAGCTTTAGAAACTGAACTAATAATAATAATAATAATAACAATAATAATAAATTGTCATGATAGATGAGCAAACACAACCCCATGAAAAACAAAACACAAAAGTCTCTGACTCCTCTGTGAAAATAACTTGCATTTTGCAAAACTAAATAAGATAGTGAAAAAGCTTTTTTCCTCCCAAGTATGCAGCTAATGCCACTTCAAAAGCTGCATCAAGTGTCAGTACACCACATTAATAGGTTGCTTAAAAAGACATGGACAAGTTACTCAGTTTCTTGTGGTCTTCTCTTGTAAAAAATAAAAAATAAAAATGTGTCTTCAACATTTTTTGAGACTGTCCAGCAGAAATACAATTGAGTTATTTATCTTTCTGTTTGGTCCTGCTATAAAGCCAAATGCAATTTATTTAATGGCTCAGAAGCCGTTATTATCCATGACTAAGTTTTCAGTCATGGAAGTCATTTAATTTCTTGTGTGTTCTACGCTACAACTAATGTTATTTAACTGTGGGTTTCTTCAGTGATAACTAGAGTAAAACCTGTTCACAGCTGTTAGTGACGGGCACTAAACACCGGTCATATCAGCAGCTGGGGTAGATTCCTACAGCTTAATTGATATTAATGAAGGTACATCACTGAACATTCACTGCTGAGTACATTCTGGTCCTTGAAGAACTGGAGCTGACAGCGCTGGGAAGTGACCAAGTAAAGCTCATAGCTAAGGATCTTAAACTGGTTCCTGTTCTTCTGCAGTTAGAAGAACTTGTTCACTAAGTTATTGCAGAACAATTCAGCAACTACTTGCAAATTTTTCAAAGCTATGTATTGTTTTTCAAACAAGAGTGTGAAAAAGTTACAAAACACTTAAAACACAAATGCTTAAAAAACACATTTTGCATTTGTGTTGTCCTCCCTGCAATTTGATGCTAGCAATAATAAAATTAATAATGTTTGTATTTCCCTTCTTCCCTTTGTCTTTTCAAAATGTATCCACATACTTTAAGTACAGAGTGCCTTAGTTTCAAAATATTTTTTTTCTTTTTCCTATGCTTATTTTTCTAAGCTTGACCAACTTTTGAGAAGTTAGAATAAAAGGCAATGCATACACCGAAGTCCCAGATGACATACATTCTTTTTTTATTCCATAGCCAAATGAGGGAGAAAAGCGAAGCAAAATTCAAAACTGGAGATTTAGGGCTTCAAAATTTAAAAAAAAAAAAGTCACCCTCTTTGTATATTTTACTGTAGTTTCCCATCAAAAACAAATTGAAAGCAGTTTTTATCAAGGGAGAAGATACTTCCAAAAAAGCATGTACTATTCCATGGGAAAAATGTTGTTATATTTTTAACCAGATCTAATTTAGCCTGAAATATTACTTATCTAATCCTTATCTACTCCTATCAGGAAAAAACTCCTGAGATGATATGAAAACCAACCTCATCTCCCAGCAGAATTAGGAATGATGATTATGTCAGTGTCAAAAGGCGATGCTAATAAAAAAAATTTAAAAAAAAAAAAAAAAACCTACTTGAAGAAGTCTTTGGTCGATCAGGTAGTTGATCAAAGTGAGCATTTCAGTTCTCACTTAAACCACTGATAAGATAAAATAAAACAAATTAATGTTTCCTCAGTTACAACAGAAAGCAACACTTTCCTTCTAGTTGTACATCAGAACAGCTCTTCTAAGTCTAAGTGCAGTATCTTCATAACTGGAGGCATGAGACCCAATGTAAACTTCCTGAATTTCAGGAACCAGCCTCAGTTGCACTACTGGCAACTAATAAAACACTCATCTTTCTCCTTGTTAACTGAACAAGGTACATATGCCAGGCATTTGTCTTTTCAATGCCTAAAATTATTATGCCATATTTACAGGCATTCAGTATAGAACTTCAGTTTGTGATCAGTCTGCTCTGCAATGAAGTATTTACACTGTGTTTTGCTCAAGGGAGAGAGCACAGAATTTTATTCTTTAATCTGCTCTGAAGCGGGATACAGACATATCACCTGTATACCATTATGATTGCATTATTTTCACAGAGCACTTTACAAACCTATATAGGTCCTACCCTGAAGACTTTGTCACTTAGATATTTTGTGGTGTAAATCATTTCAAATTTGTCAAAGTATCATTAAATTTGCATTGAGAAGAGAAACCATGTCTGCAGTCATCAACTGATTTGATAATAGAATTATCAACCAAAGAAAGAAGCCATCCTATCTTGGCAGTGTAAGACCAAGCTGAAACAACACTAAACTCATTTTCTTTCTGTACAGAATTCTGATAGTACTTACCCCCATCCATACAGCTGATTTAAATTCAAACTTTGAGGAAAATAGTCATTGTTATAGGGCATAGAGTCATCAGAATCTCTGGAACTATTCACAGAAGAAATAGAAAGAAATTATTTACAAATAAAGAGAGGGAGAATAAGTTGGTATCAAACTTTTCCCAAGGAAAAAAAAAAAAATTGCTGCTGCTGTTGCTTAAGATGATTAGATAAATGCCTGACAACATGCTTCTCTTCCCTGTAAGAGATGTGAGGAAAATTATAATTTCCAAATGCATGATTGTGAGCTACAGAAGAGACCAGTTGTACACTGTTTTAAAGGAGACTGAAACTTTTGTCTATGGTGCTGTTTAACTCATAGGAAAACAACCACATTCTCTACATGGAGAGGTTGAGATCTTTGCTGACAATTTCTAAGGATGGCAGCAAAACCCAGAGAAAGAGATAGCTCTGTGTTTTCTGATAGAATGTTTTTTCTAAACAAAAGTGCCAACTCCTTGAAAATGAACTGTTTCCTAGGAATGCATCAATTCCAACAAAATTCCTATGCAAACGAGACAGGTTTGATCAGAGAGGTGCTTGGTTTCCTCCTACCTTGCCAGATGAATTCCTCCCCATTTCCTCTGGCAAACTGCTAGAGAAGTGAAAGCCTGAAAACCAGCTGCCTGCTTTGGGGCTCCAGAACTGCTCAACAAACGGAGTTTCTAATGCCACAGACGCTCAGAAGCCCCAGGATTCAAACCCTTCCTATGCTGGTGCTGTTTTCCCAACATTGTGGAGAGCCTTTAAAAGAAGCTGGAACACTTGCTATGATTCCTTCAAAAGAAAATTTTGGACCTTCTACTCCACCTGAAATTTCACAATCTCATTCCACAGTTCTGTTTTAGAATGATTTCATGTGCACGTGTATAATTTTTAGCTTTCTAGGAAATTAGGATTCTGGTTTTAAATGAATCTAGAACCCTAGAAAAATCTCAGAACAATTGAAAGTGCCTTAAATATGTCTCCATACTATGAAAAAGTCCCTAATTTGTATGTAAAAAAAAAAAAAAAAAAGCATGAAACCTCACTGTCGTAGAAATACTTGTGCTGGACGACTTCAGCTGCAAGGTCTCAGCATACTAAAGGCTTCAGAGAGATATAAAAGTTGCCTCCAAAATTTGTTCATGCTTCAATGCACTATAAATGTTTCTTGTTACTCAAAATAACAATGTAACAGAGGTTTTTTTGGCATAAATCCAGATCGAAGCTGCAATAAAAAGTCAATGTTTGCATAATGCTCTGTCAATTCTTGATAAGCATGTTACTCAGGGAGTCTTCACAATGTGTAGGAGCACAGAAATATGAGATTAATTTAATGCACATTTTATTTTTAATCACTGTCCAACTATAAAGTTATTTTACATATACAATATATCATAGCTGTTTTCTGTGTAGATGATCTTGTCCCTTTTGCTTCAGGAAAAGTTACATAGTGCGCTCTGTGGGATGCAAATTGAATGTGCAGCAAGACGAAAATAAAAGGATCAATATTATCATTTCCCACAGATTTACGAGGATTTCAAAGTAATAGGTCTTTCAAAACTTGAACTGACTTTAATAGCTTAGAGCTAAATGCCTACATGTTATTTGAAACCTCACTGGTTTGTGAATATTGATCCAATATAATTTTTTATGTGTTTTTATGAATAATGTATAATTGCCTCAAGCTGCAGCGAGATGCTTCTGATCAAGGAAAATAAGATTGTGAAATACATTTAAAATGGACTGGATGCTGAAGTATAAGGTTAGCTCCAAGTGTAAGCTAAGCTTGGGAATGTCATGCAAACATAGAAAATTCTCACAAGGACTTTGGTTTTTTGTGATGTCTTTAAAAATGCACTGGCAAAGAGCTTAGACATTAAGGTAAATACTGGGGGTTTTGAATCCCATTTCCTCTCTGCTTAGAGAGGTAAGGACAACGCATCCAGATACTAGTGCTGTGAGAAACATTCAGTGATGTAGTGATGAGGACCACATCTGTAGTGATGACTGCAATACCTGTCTTCAATGACCATGCTTTACACAATTAAATATTTCAATAAACTCCAAAAGACTCATACTGTTTAATGTACTCCTGCACTTAGCCAAAACGTAGAGGGACTAACCTACTAAACACTGAAAGTGGAAATGTCTGCCCTGGCTTAAGTGCTTTGAATAGACCTACACTGCACAAGTACACTATCATGGAAGACTATCTGAGCCATTTCAGTACCAGAAGCGTACCTACGTGTTCCTGTCTGACACATGTTTTTCGTGTAGTCTAGTTGCCCTCGAATGACCATCACATTAGCATGGCCAGGTTGTTGCGTTATGCTGTGGGGTCAAATGCTTAGTGTCAAACCAACTGCTGCAGTATTTGTTCCATGTTTAAGACAAAATGGCTGATGAAATTAAGTTCACTAACTTAACATCTATTAAATTTTCCTGAGTATCTGATGCAAAAAAAAAGGAACTAGGTGGAATCCTGCAAGTGCTGACCTGGAAATCACTGTTCACCTGCCGCTTGCACCTACAGTAATTGAAATTCTGTAGCAGCTTTGAGCTACATTTAAACTGTCATAATGGAACATCATATGCCCTACTCCCACAGCCACCCAGTACATAGCTATGACTTCATCTGGACTCCACTCTAAGAGGGAAATACAGAGGTATCATGTTAAGGAGATTCAGACTTTAACCAGAGGACAGTATGTGCTCATGTCCTAAATACATAGAAACTGTCAACACATCCTGCTGTGGATGAGTTTTGTTTGTTTGTTTATTTGTTTCCAGCCTTCCCACAGATCATATGACAGTGTGTCCTACAATGCACTACTCCCTTTCATGACCTGACTTCATGCCCAAATGCAGTAACACACAACCAAAAGTCACATCCACCAGGCTCCCTCCCCTTGCACGCATTGTGTGCCATGACTGCCAGAGACCACGATTCTGCCCAGCAGGCTCTCAGTACTAGGGCTCTGCCCACTTCTCTAGGCTTGCTTTCCAGAGAATTTCCAAGTGGCAAAATGAGAAGACATCAGCAGAGCTGGCACAGGCACGCTATTTGAACAGTGCTGGTGCAAGTCTAAAACTGAAAGCTACATGCAGGGCACAGAGGCCCAGGGACACGACCAACAATGGTGTGCAGCTCAATATTTCCAAGTACTGTGGTAAAGATGCAGCTTCTAACCACCCAAAATCCTCTGTGCTAGGGCTAGAGTTGCACATGCCAATGTCAGAGTCTGAAAGCCAGTGCGCTCTCTGGGTATTTCACCACTGAAACAAAAGACATGTTTTTCCATGGGTAGAAAGTCACCTTCCACTCACCCCACTCCTCAGACAAGTCACAGGAAAGCTGATGGTCAAAAGCATCACACCCAATGAGTCTAGATCCTGTGGCATCTGTACATGGGGGAGGAGTGTGGGCAAGGAAAGGAAAGAGAGGGACAGAGGGAACATGAGCACATACACATAAATGAGACATTGACTGTAGAGTGAGTCAGGAGGTGGACATAGTAACTCAGAGTGCAAACAAAACCTACAAAATCACCCCAACTTTAGAGAAAGGAAATTTCAGGAATTTTAGGAAACAGTTTCATGCCCTGCTTGTCTATGATCTGCAGGCAGCTGTAACATCAAACTACAATAGGCTGGGCTGTGAGTAGCAAGTCACATGATGTACATTTGAAGCACTGCGTAGTGCACCCAAATTGTAGGCTTCCCAAGATGGACCAGATGCCATGGCAACAATTTTAAAATAGTGCAATACACACTATGATTATAAACCCTTCTCCCCACATTGTCTGAGTAACAGCAGTACTGGTAAGGGGGTGACACATTAGACATTTGTTTTGTTTTGTTTCCATTCTGCTAGACAGGCCTGATCTTAGGACCACTTTTTAATATGTTTGATTTCTTACCATTGAAGTTGGACCTTATTGCTTTTTTAATAAATACAGGGACAAGGCAAAGCAGATTTTGTTAAATGAAGATTATTGCAGCCTGTAAAGGTAGGCAGTATCTTCAGAAGGAAACTGCTTATCCATTGGGAGAGGTCTTCTGCTCAGCAAACCTAGGACTAGCCTTGGCGGATGTCATCACTACACAGCTGTCCTAATCCTGGTTTGGGAGGTGCTTCATGAGTGGAGTTTAAACCACGAAATTTGGTCAGCAGATCAAGATGCCAACATTTTCTAGGGATACCATCACTAGCACTCGTGCTGTATGGGTGCAGATAATTTTCCAGGCTTGTCCTCCATGTTGGAAGTTGACCCCATGTTTACTTGTGAGGTCTGTCTTCCCGTGCTACTAATGTGGAGTTTTCAGAGACTCCCTGTGCTCCTCCATAGTCTTGCCAACCTCTGCAGTGCTCAGCAGACCCTGAAGATGTACCCTCCAAACACTTCTTTGAGCTCTTGCTGTCCTGGTCAACATACTGAATGTGAGCACCACTCATTTCAGTCTCAGCTGAGGTGCATGAAAGAACCTTAGCTGTTGCTGTGGGACTGCAGGATCAAGGGAAGGAGAGGATATGCACCTCACTTATAATAAAAAAGGATACTGAATTTCACTAATGACCGTTTTCCCCTGTAAGGGAAGATGCTTCAACAAGAAAACTTTCTCAAATAACTCTTCTATGATTTGGCTAATATTGTTCAGCAAACACCACCCTCATACACAAATCTTTTGGAAATTGCATTTATTGAGTTTTCAAATTTGATCTTACAATTAGTCTGGGCAGATTCAACATCTAGGTGTTTCTTTAAAGAAAAAAAGAAGCATATCAGGAAATCACTGTTACTCTCTTTGACAGTTGGAGTGATTTTTAGACAACCAAATTTAAAATCAAAACCAAATCCCATATCTACAAAGAAAGAATTCAGATTACATAGATAGAAATACAACTTGAATCATGGAACATGCTATTCCACGTCCCAAATTACTGGGTTTTAATTGCAAACAACACAAGACTCATGCATGACTGGTTTCAGACCAAAAGAAACTATTAAAGACCAATATTTCAAAAAACTCTACCAGAAAAAAAATGTGTAATGGAAAGTCTTACAGGCCTTTAATTAACCAATGAACTTTTTCTACATACTCTTTTACAGCTACGCCCATTGGCCAGAATCTCTATTGGCCACTCTGATTACTGAAATGATTATGTGCTGGTGGAAGGACGTGCCAATAATAATAGCATGAGTAGGGCTAGAAACCACTATTAAGCCCTATCTGGTGTTGAATACACAAATGCCATTAAAAGACTTATCAAGTTAGGAAACAGTAAATATTCATCTTTTAAAAGTGCAATATCACACATATCCAACTGAACTTTAAATTTAGCTTTCTTTTCAGCAGGCTTTCCACTAAAGAGACCAAAGTGTTATAAGGTTAAGTTTTGTGAATGTGTATAGAAAGCCACACAGGCCTACCACATTTGTTTGTTCATCCTTGTGAGCTTATTTTTTATACTCCAGAGAAATCCCTTCCTGTGATTTATTCCTTCTTTTCCATTCCAGAAAAATGCATGACTCCCAAGACACTTAGTTTCTAGCTTATAAACCTCAGAACGTCATATTTTATCAAATATAGATACAGAGAAAATAATTTTGAACTTAACAGCAGGGAAGCTTTTCACGTATTTCTCATTAACAGCTTTAGCAAGGAGGGGAAGTGAAATATGGTTTCTATTCAATATTTATTCTTCTATGAGCACCTTCTAGTATGAATTCCTTCTATCGTATTTGAACCAGTAGATTCCTGGTAGAGAAAGAACTGTATTTAGGCTCTTTTGAATTTGATGGATTATTATATTTTTTGCTGCATAGTTTCAATTGAGAAAGCAATACAAAGGAACAGTCTTTCCACTTAAGACATCAGATTAGATGGTTTGTGATTTTCTTTTTTAGTTACAAGGAAATAATTGAAGTGTGATGTAGTGAAACATAGGCTGGCTGCTTACTGGCCAGCTCACATACTGACTGCATATTTCACAACACAGAATATTGAAAAGGAATTATTTTTAGACTGTCAGACACGAGGTCTAGTAACAAAGGGGTCATGTTTCAACACTACTCTTGTAGATCCCTCCAGAGGGATGTCCAGCTATCACCTGAAATGCTTGCTCCACCTCCCTGAACACAGCAGTCTTATCAACAACAGCTGCTGCAGAGGAAGTCCAGAGAGGCAGAAGAGAAATCTATCTGCATCTACCTTTTTCATCTCGTTGTGAACTATTTACTAGCATTTACCAGGTGGGACCACCACTCCAGCAGTGCAGATTTCACAGCTGTGCAGAGACTAGTGAGGAAAGTAGGGCAGGACTCACTAAATGTTGGTCTCTGCTTAGTGTTTAAGGTAGTTTTTTTCTGATGTTGCTTTTCTGTACTGGCAATGTAGTGTACAACATAGGCTGAGGTGAGTCTCTTTGTTAGCCCACTTGCTGTCCACAGTAGGAAAACTTCACAAACGGCTTTTACCGTTTGCTCTCCAACCTACTAAGGATGGTCTGCAATGACAGGCTGAGTAGTGTCACTTAGATTTGGGGGCTTTGGACTTTAAAGACATTATGCTTCAGGCTTCATGTAATGAACTGCTATTACTTGAACAAGTGCTATTAATAAAACTCTAGCTCCAGATTCACAATAGCAGCCAATAAATTGGTAACATAACATTTACTTTATTTTTAGATCTTTTCTAAAAAGCATTATTTCTATAAACCAAGTTGTAAGACGTTCTCACGGAGGCAACTAAGAGAAAGAAAACAGGCACGCGTAATTATGCAGAAACATCTGAAAAAAATGCCAAATACTGTCACAGCCCACGGTGCCTGTGTGTGGGTGAAGGTGACAGAAAGGGAGGCACTGCTGAAGCCATTTTGTTTCAGTTAGACAAGAACACAGAGTTACTGGCTGAAAAGCTGTACAGATGGGCTTCCATAATGGGAAAACCAGCACTGATGTAATATTCCGGGACCAGAGTGGACATCTTTAGAAAAATAATAGTAGTAATAAATAATAAATAATAATAATAAATAAGAAGAAGAAGAAGAAAGAAAGAAAAAGGAAAGGAAAAAAAAACAGAAAATATTCTAAAGAGGAGGTACATGCAACATTTTATTCCGATTTTTTTAATTAGAAGACAGAAAATAGTTGCACAAACTTCTATTTACTTCTTGTAATCACAAAATACATCACTAAAGAAATAGGATTCGAAGATGCATAAAGGAATTTTTTACTTTTTGTTCCTTTCCTTTTTCATTGCGTCTTCAGTAAAATATGATATCAATCATACAGTAAGCTTCTCTCTCAGAAGTGCTATTAAATGTGCTAGGGTTAGGAAATACACATCAGACATTCTGGTATTTCTACAGAAATAAATACGTACTGAAGTAGTACCACAGAGCATTAGAAGGGATAAAGTAATAGTTTAAGCAAGCTTCTGAATGTTTTTTGAGTTTGGATCTCTTTTCCTCACCTAATCTGTGTCAATAATATTAACTAAAAACAGATCCACAAATATTTACCATGTAAAGCAGAAACACATGCAAGACACTTCAGAAAGCTCTGTTCAGCAATCCAATATTTGGGTTTTTTTTAGTTCAACACCAATACACTGGGATTGGTGCCAAGGTTATGAATGCTATTGAATGAATCCCAAAGTGTCCTTTTCCGCTATGTTTTGAATCCCCATTAGTATAGTTCACTGCAACAATAAACCTCACCAGCTTCTCACCCATCTTTCTCCCTGTGGAGCAATACACACTTTACTTAAGAACTTTCATCTACAGAGAAACACATTGATAATACATTCCCAGCAGAAGGCTATTATATTGTATCAGGGACAAAATACTTAACACCAGTCAATTGAGATGGAAACAAGATTGCAGACGTATAGTAAATAGCACGTGTTTCCAAACACCAACAAACCCATCACTTCAGTAGGACTGTAGGTCTGGTACCAAGAGGAGAATTTGACACAAGGACTGTAATGCTAGAAAACCCAAGGCTGATGTGGTTTCCCAAGTTTCAGATAGTATTGGTAAAACTGATTTCATTAGTAGAACTGAACAGTTCTAGCAAGAGTGGTTTTACAAGCAGATTTCATAGGAACACAAAGGCAAATTCAGTCTCTTTCAACTAGAGATAAAGTTAGTAGAACTAGTACATCCCATCTTTGCAAGATGAGGCTGTGTGTATCACATCATCTATCCCATGCTTTCTTGGTCAAGTTAGGACCTATTTTAGCCACTGAGTACAAAAGAATGATGACCTGCCAAGTAGCCTGTGGACAAGGATTGCCCTCTGCTGGGTCCAGCCATTCAGAGGTGCTACTGCTTTTTGAGTATTACAACTCTTGCAAAAGTAGAATAAGAATGTTTCATCCGCCCCACTATGTTTCTGTGCTGTCATTACTTGTACTACTACATGATTTGTAAAAATTTTGTACAAATACTTGACCTGTTGATATAAAAACTAACTGTCATATATCAAACACACCACAAAATCTGCTTTCTTGGTAATAAAGAGAAACTCTGCCCCTACTCATTCCCAACTTGCATTTACAGGTTTTTGGTTTCTTTCCTTTGAGAACAAGGAAGCTCCGGTACTCTCATGCCCCTTGTGAGTTCACTATCCAATTACCTATCATCACCCAGCAGTGAATCACACCCTGAAGTTAGATTTAGTAGTTTGAAAATTCACTTCCAGCAAAGTTCAAATGAAACAGGTCAAAGGGACACATCACTGGTAACTCTGAGTGCACAGATGTTTAACAGAGACAAGTTTAAATTTCATTCTGGCAATAGTTTAGCCTTTGAACTCACAAAGAGCTTAGCCTGTTTAGCAACAGAGTATCCACGACAAATTCATTTTCATCAGTTTGTTTGAGTCAGTAATAATTAAAACAAGAGCAGTGTTATTTTAAAACACAAGAAATTTCGTAATAAAATTGATGTAGAAAATCAGTATTTTAGTCTCTGTGGAATATTCCATCAAATAAATCAATTAGGGATGGAAGAATGCACTTGGAGTGATTTCTATCTTCAGAACATTTAATATTAATACACTTCCATATCTCTGTGTTAGTTCAAGAATTAAGTACCTGCTTATGTTTCTCAGATGAAGAAATCAGGAAAAAGCTTGCCTTTGTCAAGAAAGAGATTGATATGAAGCTGAAAATCAGAACACAGGGCCAAGTATAAATATTAGCCGTACTGGATCCTAACACTCTGTAAATACATTATAAGACCTACCACCTTCCTTAATCTTATCCATTCCTTACTCTTGTGGCTAAGGAACATGTCTAGGGTTGGAGAGTCCTACATTTTATGCCAAAGGATCCCCCCCGCAGTTCTTTAGTGATTATGGCAGGGCTCCTCAAACATGATTCCCACCCATCAATTGCCTACCTCATCAAAATATTGCAGAGCTAAATCAATTATTGTTTGTGAAGTGTATTGAGTTCCTGTGTGGAAGTGTTATTAGGAAGCTTCAAGGACTCAAACAAGTTAATGAAACAAAAGAAGACCAAAATGACGGAAACAGTCTTCTTTCCAGAGGAGCATTTAGTCCACTATAACAGGCTTTACAAAAGTTCACCTCTTCAGTAAGCCCAAATAAAAATCAAGAGATCCTTTTACAGTTTTAAAAGTTCACATTACTGTGAATTATTCTGCATTTAAAAAGATCTGGTTTGCATAACACAATAAGCCTGCCATTACCTTTCTTTCTGTGATTAAAAACATAATATAATGTAATTTACACGAAATCAAAACGAATGCAGCTTTGTTTGAAATAGCTTATTTTATACAAAATTACAAATAATTTTCTTATACATTGTGGGAAAAGTAGAGGACCTACAGCTTGTTATATAGAAATTACTTTGGAATGGTTTTCATTTTGTTTTTTTAACTCCATTACATGAAATATTACTATGGTTTCCAATGGAAATTGCACACATAAGAATGTAAAATCAGGCTCTCAGCCTACTCCTTTTTTATATGTATCTATATATACATATATTGTGTGTGTGTATATATATATAGTTCTTTTCTGAGGACATAGAAAGGAAAATATAGAGTATTTACTAAACAGAGCCAATCTTGGTTATCATTCTTACTGTTTTGTTATGAACATACAGGAAAACATTTTAATGTGATTCACTTTCTAAAAAGGTTTTTGGAGAGGATGAAAGGCAGGAGAAAACTTCTTTTTCTAGCAGTGTCACTACTCAGGCCTATACACTACCTAAAAAATTATGGGAGATAAACATATCTGACGTCTTGTCTTGTGAATAGCACCTAAATTACCTTCTGACTGCAGGCAAAAAAAAAAAAAANTGTCTGTTTGACAAAACCGAAGTGGTTTCAATATTTCCTATTTTGCTTTGATTGTATTCCAAAACTCTTCTCCAAAAATCCAAATATTTTCCAACATCCTGGAAGACCATTGTTTAGTTTAGGGGGTGGGAGGAAAGGGAGGGGAAGAAGCAAGGTTTGGTAAATGAGGTTTGGTCCATTGCTGCATAGGATGTGCTGTAACTATAAATATATAGCTAGTAGCAAAAAGAAGCTAATATGTGATTTATGCAGCCTTGAAATAAAGTGACCAGGTGCCAGACTAGAGTTCGACTCTTCATGTGATGTCTCAGTCTTCAGATTCTTGTCACAGGGTGTAATGAGATTGCAGGAAGAAATCCTACAGGGGGGACAGGAGGGTACTAGATTCAGTGCTTTTGGAGATGCAAGATTTCTGCTTTCACATGTGGCTTTTCAACAGATTATTTCATTCTCCAGTTAACTGCAGTAAACACAGTATTCCTTTTCAGTTTTTGTATTAAAATGGCATCAGATTTGCTGCAAGCATTCTGTGCTGGTAAGAAGAGCTGGAAGTTAGCTATTTTCCTGATTTTTATCCTTTTTGCAGGTTAACTCTGCAAGATGGAACACAGTGGCCTCATGGTAGTATTTAATTTCTGATCAGTACTAATTTAACATGTATCTTATTTCACAGGATGTTAATGTAAACCTGAGGGTGCAATTATATCCTTTAAAATATTTTTCTTAAAACTAGATACTATTTAAACAAAAGAACACTAAACATAAAAATTAAATTAAAATGAGCAGTTGAAGAGCATTAAGAAAAAATACCAGGAGACCAACAGAGTTCTGATCCAGTTAAAATGAAGTTCTTTGGCCACCAACCAATAAAAACTCCTTGGACTGTATATTTTTTTATAACTATTCTGTATTCATAAGAATAACTTCTCTTTTTTTCTCCAGTCCGGTTACTAATTGCAGCACATTACCACCTTTCTAAATATGAACACTACACTGCCTTCAATACAAAAGTCAAACTCTTGGAAGTTTTGCATTTCATTGTCTCTTTGTAATGTGGTTTCAAATTCCATCACATGAAAAGCAAGACTATAAATACTATAACTAAGGAATTAAATATTTTCCTATCTTCCATTGCAGTTCTGGGAGGCAACGAACTTGCTGAACTTCACTAGTGTCAAGGAAAATTTACACCAGACAACACCTTGCAAGACCTGTTCTTTGCTACACGTGGTAGTTAATGACACCATACCCAGTAGGCAACAGACACTAGCTAAACATGTCACAATATCATTAAAAACATGTCATCATAAACAAGAAAAACAACAAAGCCAACAATTTAAGATATATATGTATATATTTGCATTCATGTGAATAAATTATCTACTCATTGACCTACTTACAATCTAGTCAGGAAATTCAACCATATCCAAAGGGAAAAACACAAAAATCTTGACTTAGGAAATATATTCAGAATATTTCGCAGTTCCATGGCATCTTTCACCTTGTGATTTTTTACTAACATTAATTCTACATGTGAATGCTATCATTCCCTTTTATATGGCAAAAGTAGATGCAGACACACTAGGAACAGTAGATACAGCACAAGTATCCAGGCTCTGCGATTGAACTCTCTCAAGCAGGAATAAAGAAAGAATTGTTTACTCAGTTAAAATGTGCTAGGGAGTCATTGTTTGAAGTTACGTCTGCTACCTCAGTGGGTAGTTCCCCCCATTTCTGGAGAACTAGAAGCCAGTATATACAGATTCCTACAAAGGTGACACAGAAAACTGGGAAAGTAAATGTAAAGTCATTAACTTTTCTTTTTCAAGGCAGAACAAAAATCTTCTAGTTTTATCAAAAGAGAAATTGATTTGGCTAAGGATGATGCTAGAAGGTACTGCAGACACTAAATCAGCTATAGTGATTTTTACACCATACCTTAATCAAAGAACAATCCTTTCTTCATGAAGAGATTTTATTTCCTCACAAAAATAAAATCAGAATAAAGCCCATAGATTAACAAAACTTCTGAATATAAGGAGATCTGAGCAATTTAGAAGGATTAAACTGGATATATATATATATGAGTAACTTGTACGGGGAACAAGTTACCCTAAAATGGTGAACAGCAAGGCAGGTAGAAAGTTGGAACCTAGCATATCTGACATAAAAATAAAACACTCAGTAAAAACCAGGCAATGAGAATGATTGTATCTGTTTTAAAATAACTATAGTTCACTTCAATTAGCATACCTTAGCTAAAAGTTTGACAGAGTGTAAGTATGTGGTACAACTACACTGAGACAGTTGAACTTTAACTGTGAACTGCATTTCTTTCCATTTTGTTGTACTTTTATAGCTTCGCATCTCCCCAAAAGATTTAATTGAATGCTATATTTCTGATTTTTGCAAATAAAATCTATGAGATAAGAAGAATGATTTAAAATTTAAACATCTGGATATAACATTTAATAATGCTGGCATTTCTCCAGAACAGTATCACTAGTTGAAAACACTGATCAAAATGTAACTTGATTTTTTGCAATGATATTGACTAAAGAGAGAATTTGCTTAAAGTGGGCCACAGTTCGGAAACCTGTAGTTTGAATCAAGCCATATATATAAGCCAGCCTGGAATCATTTAACTCAAAAACATTTAAAAAGATGTTGAAACATCTTCTGTAGGTAAGAAGTAGAGAAAGGGAAGTTTGAGGAGAAAAGTAAAGTGTTAGAGGGCAGTTAGAGTTTAAACTATCATATAATAGACTCACATTTGGATGTCTATGTAACTGATTAGAAAGTGGGCTGATTAGATAAACAGATCAGTAGATCATTTAGACTCTGCATGAGATTAATTTTTTTTTAATTTATGTTAGTAGGAAAATTATTTATCTTGGCAAAAGTCTGAGAAAATTTTCTATAATAGTAATACAGATAAGCTGACATAGCTCCAGTTTCAAGAGAAAAGGTAAGAGCAAATCTTGAATCCCTTCAGCTGAAGGCAAAATTATTATTAAACAGTATCAGAACTTCACACCAAGGCCATAAAAGAAATGTCATTATCACAAGCAGACCTATTCTGGTATGCCATTCACTTTCCAACACGACTCATTACATCTAGTTAAAGCCCAAGCTTCAAGAGCTGAGAAGGAGCTTAAGAAATTCAAGATGAGAACTTTAATATCACTTGAGGATTTGCTTTTAACGTTCAGCTACCCAGCAGACCCTGGAATCCCAGCCCTTTGCCAGCAGCCCAGGTTGCTAACACAGCGCTGGGGAGGAAGCAGGCGTCTGACAACACCACAGGGCAATGCTTTGGCTCAAAATATTGTCTTCAAACTTGGCAAAATGGAAAGGAACACAGTGTGCATTAAATCCTACCAGTCCTGCAGATTGGAAAAAGGTGAATAACAATTGCTCCAAAAGAAATCTCCTTGGGATAGTATTTGTGTGGAAAAATAGAAATTGCTGTGAGTCAAGGGCTAAGCAAATGATGGATTTATATTAATTCAAGCCCTGAACTATAAAATATCACGTGGGAAAAGTGGTCAGGCTGAAACCAAGCCAATATTTTTTAAGTTCATTTAAAAAAAAAAAAATTAAAAAACAGAATTCATCTTCCATGAATTCAGTATTATGTACAGACTTTAAATCCCACTATTCTTTGCTGGAATTTGTGTTCATTTTACGAGAAATGTCATTTCAAAGCAAATAAGTGAAATAAAGTAACCAAAAAAAAAAGGCAGAACAAAACACAGTTTTACTGAAATTGCACATTTTTGCAGGGTGGTATTTTAATGTCCTTATACATTACCCATGCTTTTTAACAGACTCACTGGCTTAAATTTGCATGTATTCTTGAATCTTCCAAAACCTTCTCTCTTTTGCCCAAATGTTTCAGATACGTCAGAACAGTCTAAACATCACTATACAGTGAAATTTAGGTAACTAAACTGAGTTCAAGGAGTCTTGTAGACATAAAATAAGTATATAAGCAGCCAGTCAGCTGAACAGCTTTCTGGATACCATAGCTAACATGATGGTAGAAATAGGACATATAAAGAAGGAATTTAGCTAGAAATTGAGAAAGATTTTACTGGAAACCCTGGCCCGATATGTCAGTTTAGGACAGACAGCTGTCTACTAGAGATGGTGTGGAGTGGAAATCATAGCTACACTGGGGTCAACAGTAAAACTCCTTCGACTTTAAGGAGGCCAGAATGATATCTACATCCTTCCGCACAAACCTATTAAACATGCTTTCCTATGACACCATCATTTCAATATAATACCACTTTGGAAACATTTTTCACAAGAATGTATGGCAGAATACAAACCATAAATTAATGTAATCCAAGCCTTCACTGTGCAGTAAATGACTTAAGTTTTTCCCAATGCAAAGTTTTTATCCTAAAAACAAACATTAACTTCTGACCTTCATAATTAATTTGTCTTTAAAACACTCGTAGTACAAGGCGTCCTTAAGAAAATACACTCCTTTCATCTCTGTGTGGTGGTGTTACATAGCTTTTCCTGAACAAATTGGCAACTTCTGACTCACTCGTATTTATGAGAAAGATTCTGAGTAGGCAACTTCTAGCACTGGTTCTCAGCATTATATTTCCTTCTCTACTGAAAATAAGGAAGTATATTACGTAAGAAAACAACAAAAGATGAATAACTTATTGCCCTTTTGGGTAGTCTGGGATATTTACAAATCTACATCCTTGCTGACGCAGTAAAAATACAAACTACTAATCTTAGGAGACTCGCTGTCCCCAGGGCAGCACTGCTTTTAATTTTATTATTGTTATTTATCTAGTCATGGGAGAATTGCAAACTAGAAGAACTTGCTCCAGTTAATCCGTCTTCCATCCATGCTGGAGCAGATAACATACACACAGAGACTTGTGAAACTTTTGCTTCACTTTTTGGAGGCCTATCAACTGTCGCGTGTGCAACAGTATTGCTGAAAAGATTCAGCCATCATTTTGTTTCCTGAGATTCCTTTCTTTAATCAGGAGGATATTCCTTCTGCTTCTGTGCTGGAGGAGTGTGTTCATTCCCAGCCACTGAAGAGCTCTAGGGAGTGCTCAGAACCCTGTCTGGCCAAGTAGTCCTCACAGCAGGGGCTCCTCCTTCTGCCAAAGTTGCCATCTCACAATAGTGGCTATCATTTGCAAGCAGACAGCTTCAGGAAGTATGCAATCATGGCAGAATCTGAGATTTTATTTAAAATAAAACAAAAAATAACTCTGCCCCCAACCCACACCAATCCTAGACCTCATATTTAGAAAGAAAAATCTAGAAGCCATGAAACCTAAGAAAAAATAAAATAAAATAAATAAAATAAAATAAAATACAGGAGACAAAGAGACCAAAATATCTCTGTAGCAAAGCTCTTCTGATTTTTAAGCAAGACAGATCATTCAGGAAGGACTCTGCCACACTCATTTGACTGCTTGGGTTAACAATGCAGTCTTCTTTAATATTAGGTAGAACATTGTCACCAACCCTTCTGCAGGAAAATCTGAAAAATCAAAATCCATCTTCCTCCTAAAGTGATGGGAAGACACAAGTAGCACTGACTGTTCAAAACCCCATCTTTCTGTTCAATTCCACACCAGTTCTCAAACAGTCTCTCTAAATCCGAATTTCTTCACCTAAGTAAGGTTTATAAAACCTGTGCAAGATGAATAGGTCATTACAAGTCATACGTATGTTTTAAAGTATTCTTAGAGCTTTATACAAAAATGTTGTAGACGTTTTCTCCTTATCATAATTATTTTAGAAAGCCTGCAAAGGAGAAAAAAAGTGTCATAATGGTAGCAATAATTAATTTCAAGTTTTGTTCATTTCAGTGATAACAGTTTTCATCTGAAGGGCTGAATCTCCTGTGTGTGTTTACATTTACAGTCTTAAGAGTTTCATTTTAAAATTCACATCTGTCAATTGCATAAAGCACTCGTTAACTTACTCCTTTACTAAAGTAAAATTATAGAGAATCCTGGATAAAAGAACACAGGGTTTTTCCCTTAGAATTGGCAGCTCCCAATTATTTTTTAGCAAAACAAAATGCAGAGCAAAATGCTTTCCCAAATCTCACTGACTGGCTCCATGTTAATGAAATTGAAATGACCTTTTCTATTTGGTAGGCAGTAATAACCTGGAACTACCTGAAATAAGGAGAATAGCTTATTATTCTTATCACATCACTGACGTGATGTTAAAGCTTTGTTATTTGCTTGCGTCCCAAATGCACAGAAAGCAAATGCACAGCCTTCACAGCCACCAGAACAGCTCGCTCCTGTCCTACTCTCTCAGAAGTGACAAAGAAATTTACAGTGCTACTATTAAACAGAATAATTTTACTAAATCCTAATTTGCTATTATGAAGAAGTAGTGATAAGACAAAGCCTCAAATTCTGATAATGTTTTTAATTGCCTTCAAAGGTTAAAGTATTCAGACCACTAAGGATACAATGGCTATTGACAAATTTGCCTTTAGAGGAAACATTTCTACCTTTAATATTAAACATTTATTCAGATGTGAAGAAGAAGAACTTTTGATGTTTCAGAAACATCTCTGACAACACAAGTATTTTTATAGAGTTACCGCACGTACTTCAAACAAATCTGATCCAGTCAGTAGAGGAAAAAAAAAAACCTTGCTATTTATACCACTGGTAAATGAACTGGGGTCCTATTTGACTGTGCTACATAGGCTCTGTTCAAAATCTTCTCTGAGCAAATTTCTGATTAATAAAGGTACAACCTAAAAATAACAGATGGCACACTTGAAAAATTTTGTTCCCAAATTAATCCGTACTCCCAGTAATACCCACCAAGACATATTCAAGTATATCACGTAACCCACTTTTTATTTGTATATTTAAAAGTAACATCAAATATTTTCTTTATATTTCTCATGTTTATGCATCTACAGTACTTTTGATGTCCAACTTACTTGAAAAAGTGAACATTGTCAGAAAAGATATATCAACAAAAACCTTATATAATTTTGAAATGCCAGGGTAGAAATATCACTTCTGAGCTTTTCTTGTCCAAATAGATTGAATATTGATATGTAGAATACAGTGCTTGATATGAGATTTCCTTTTAGCGACAGTTTTTTTGCCATCAAGAAAACAAAAATACACTAACAGAAAAAATATTAATGTCTTTGAATTTTGTTTTCTTTCCATATACTTTAAGTACTTCTTTCTAAAGCTATTTCTATTCACCTTTCATACAAAGAAGATTTGAATCTCATATTTATTGTTCTGGAATAAGTAGTGGGCCTGCATTTTCCTTATTTATAGCTCAGGTGTAACCAGCATATGATTAAGGTGTATGGTTCTGTAAAATAATTCCTATATGGTACGTTTGTACTATAAATCCAAGTTACCAATAAGTTTTCTTATCTTTAGAATGAATGAATATGAGAAAAGGCTTGGAAAGAACCAGATGATAAAATATCAGGAATTGATGAAATACACATAGAACCAGCTTCATAGAAAGGGTTAGAAATGAGCATTATGACAAATGTTACAATTTCTGAACATTATAATCCATAATGTTTCACTTTATTATCCATACAACATGAAATTGGTAGAAGATTTTGGGGTTAGAACTTGTCATACAGACTGTCAAGTCAAAAGTACATTGAGCAATCTTACCACAAAAACGTAAAGCAGAGAAGATTGACTTGTGAAGCGATCACAATGAATAAATTGCTAAAATATGCACAGTAAAACCAGATCAGATTAGTTAACACATGTACAGTAGTTCCAAAGATGCATGCAAAAGCTATCCTTAAAGACTCTAGTACTAGACTCAAAGTGATCAAGGATGAACAATACTTCAGCACAAAATACATCATCACTAGAAACTATAATTACTAACCCTCTTCTCAATAGCTTTCATTTTCCCTGTCAAAAGCATCAAACTGAGTACCATGTTGTTTCCATTGCTTCACTGGGGATGTCACTGCATACTTTGTTTCATTTAGTTGTTTACCATGACTTTTGAAAATATTATATTTCCCCTCAATTTAGGGGAGAAAAATTCAACTGCTTTAAGTTTTGCCATTTTATTGCTAAGGAATATCACAACTCACTCATTTTCAGAGGAGGAGGACAACGTGGTGACTAACAGTTCTATAGTATTATAGAATATAAGATTCTCTCTTCTGCTGGTCATTCTTCATGGTGCTGTACTGCTCTCACTTCCCTTATCTGCCAGCTATCTGTGCCTTCAAATACGCATATGTTTGACCATTCCTTTCACTTCTGAAGATAAAAGTAAAGTTCTGCTTTTCTGGTGTTCAGGATCAAATATATTCACTTTGATATTATCACATCTAATTTTGCTGTAATAACTACGACCCCACTGCTGCAGCCAAATAAATTCTGTTTTTTCTTACCACAGTGAAAGTTCAGGTCACATATGGATGCTAAACTCTATGTTGTACCATAGCTTTTTATTTCACTAAAAATAATTTTGTTGACTTGCATTTTCCCAGATTAACTCCACCACTTCTATACTGCCAACAAATTGTTAAATTTCCTAGATCTTATTGTATAACTCCCTCATGCTCCAGGTTGTTTGCCAGTAAAAGCATCTAATTTTCTTACTGCCTCAGTAAGGAAACTACTGCCCAGAACATTACTAATTTCACTGACTGCACAGTAATAAATAAACTTTCATCAACATTGCAGATTTATAGGTTGTGTCAGCTTTTAGATAGTGCCAGTGAATGTCAACCACATGAGATTTCTACTTTGTAAATCATTCTCTCTCTCATTTCTGCTTTTTGTAATACTTGGAGAAGTATGTGATGGTGTCCTGTGCTGTTAACACACTGACAATCAGCAATGCAATTACAAGTCTTACATTCAAATCAGCACAATGAAAAGATCTAGACTGTGAAATATGCAGTCTCGCTGTCCTGTTCACTGGCTCCCACTGTAATTAATTTTCCCCCCCAGAAATGGGGGGAAGTGCGTGGGGATGGAGCAGGAGGGAAAGGCTGGAAGAGTCAGTGCTAAGTGGACAAGTGGTTTCAAACAAAAATAAAAATATAATGTTTTTGCTGCTACCTGTCCGAATTTATTTCGAGTAAGCTGGAAGGAGCTCACTGCCTGGAGCACAGCCATTGAGGGGCTGAGCCCCTGTAAAGTCTACTCCCACCAACAGAGGTTCCTAAGGAGATGTTTGTTCTGCTTTTGACAGAGCCACTTTATTTAAGCAGAAACCGCTAGTAACCTCAAAAAGATGTATTGAATCTGGATGAAGGCATATTTAATGCTGGGGTATTTTCTTTTCTGCTGGCAGCCATATAATTGTGTCTCACTATGGAGATTTTAGTAAAGTTATTTCAATCACTTAAGAAACCTCAAGTTTTTTTTTTTTTTTAAACCATATCTACTCTATCTTTCACATTTACTGAATTTCACTCTGCTTCAGTATGATAACTGGGTGTCAACTTTCCTGTTGTAGTTTTGGTGGAAATGTAGCTTGCCTGCTGGATTAGATAGCAGCTACTGATAGCAGAGCACCGTCCCCTGCTTCATCAGCTGCACTTCACTGCTGAGGCATGCTGATGGGAGGGAGAAAGTGCTCTCCTGAGTCCAATCGAATGAACTCTGGAGGCACTATTACCTTGGCTCCCCAGGAAATTGCAACGAGCGTGGCTATGAGACCTCTGTCATGGAGAGGGATTCTCCTCCACTGAGGGGACACTACTATGCAGCCCTGGGGTCTGGGATGCATGGGCCATTGTTCACAAGGGCTCTTGTATAGCCCCTGAATCTTCTGCTACCTTTTCTCCTGTCTTCTGCATTGGTGTTCCCATATCTGAGCAGGTAATACCGTCTTAAATTTATTTTCCCATCCTTAGACTTTGGTTGCCTGAAGAATAAAATGGGGCCTCTCTTTCTAAGTAGGTTAAATTTCTAGAAACCGCTAATACTATTTCAGCAAGTGACTAAAATCCAAATCCTGATCTTTTTCTTTACCTCTCCTCCTTTCCTCATCCCCCTTCCTCCACATGCCCCCGCCCCCCCCCAAAAAAAGACAGTTCTGTTTCTACTTTCCAGATGTGAAGAACTGGATTAAATTCTATGAAGAGCTTTTAAAAAATCATAACAAGTCATTGGGTCATGGTCTTCACAGCATAAAGGAAAAAACACTAAAGTCACATTTCTGAGACCAAGCAACACGGCTGCAGCAGCTGCAAGGTCACAGCAATCGAAACAGAACCATGAAAATGAAACCACAGCCACAAGAACAGTAGCAGAGATGACTTGTAGTTTTCTTCTGTCATAGCAACTGGATAACTGCATTCCTTTCTGTAAGCAAAGCTGGCTGTATTGCTATAACACCAAAATTGTTTCGCCGGTTTGGGAATGAAAAGGCTTTCCCATCCCTGTGAAAAGTTCTTGATATTTGAATCAAGTTCAGTGAGGAGGTTCAACAGAGCAAATAATGCTCTCTGAAACTTGTGAAGATTATTTCCTTCAACTGTTACTCATTTTGGAAATGAAAGTGCTGCAGATGAAGGAAGAACATGAACGCTGGAGATGTTGCCCAGAAATATCAGAAATTGTTTTCTCTCACCAGCGTGGATTCTTTCTGCCAGGTCTGTAAAAAGGTAGTAAGATGTAAATAGAGGAGCCAAGCCTATACGCTTAACAGGAAAAGCCTGAACTTTCTATCCCCACTTCTTTTCAAGAGGCTAAATAAATATAAGGCATGAGCTGCAGCCTTAATGTCTAATGTAAAGCTGCCTGAACACCACAAAAAGCTTTGTGAGAAGTTATTTTAATCAGAAGCATGAAGTCACTTAGTGTTTATGACTTCTACTTTCTTTGAACTGTCTTAAAAATAAAATTGCTGGTTTTGTCAATACAAACATCTTTGAAAAGTACTTCTTTTACTGGATCTCTTTACTTGACTGAGTTAAAATAATGCTATGTAGTTTAGGTAAGCTATCATATATGATCAAGTCTAAATACAGTTTTTCTCAAATAAAAATTAGTTGATTTTAAGATTTTAAGATAAAAATCTTACTAAGTAGCAATGCGTTCAATTGTTCCACTTTTTATACAATCTCCAAGACTTAAAAACAAGGAAGAAATTTGCCAAACGCTAATCATGCACTGTACTGGATGAAGGTCAGAAATGCAGAAAGTATCACTAAGTAACTGGTTCTTTTTAAAACTATTTTGATATTTAAGAAAGTGTTTTTAAATTCATATGAATTTATAAATCTATATGAAGGTACCAAAAGTGATGTTTTCTAATCTGATACTAAATTGAATAGAAAGAACACATCACACTGACTTAGACTAACATTTCAGTGTATGTAAACTTGCATTCAATGCACAAAGAAACAAATGTTTCATTCTTGTTCAAATATACTTGCTGTTTCTGCAGTGTAATTACATGCACTTATTAGCTTTAAGACTTCTATTTAAAAAATTACACTTTCCATCAATAATTAATAATAATTAATAATTAACTTATTCTTCCAGCGAAGCTTCTCCCTCAGAGGTTTGCTGCTTGGAGCTCTTTGCTGCCCTTGGCACGTCAATCCCACAAACGCAGGGGTGGCTGTGATGGCTCCACACAAACTCAGCCCTGATGAGTACGGTGAGAGACTGGTGCAGGTGGTATGTGAGCAAGCAGAGCCTAACAGAAGCACAACTGCACTTTGGGAAAAGGCAAGTGAAAAGCCCATGCCATCACACTGAGGGACGTGCTGGCCCAGCGTGGTGCAACTGAGGGGAATTTGTGTTGAACGAAGAAGTCCTGGGTGGATCAGATAAACTGAGTCCAAGTCCTTGCTTGGCTCTTTTTCACTGCGTGAGACTTTCCTTCAGCTTTTAGCTACTACGGCTTTTTAAATACCGAGATGGAGGTGGAGTGCTGGCAAAACTCTCTGGCTTCAGTAACCCAGAGAGTGGTCATTGGCCTCAGTACCCATTTGAGGAAGCAGTTCTCTGCTGAGTAAAGGTAGCAAATGGCAGCTTTACTGTGTAAGCTTTGTCCTCAGTGATTGATCTTGCATTTAAAACTTTGGAGGTTTTCTTATTATTTCTCTAGGAGACGGAAATTCTCTACTGAGTTCTAAAATTCTTAAATTGCAATTCACATTTTAAGCTAGTTACCCACATCTAAGGCCAGATCTGTATATGGGTCACAATTCACCTCTGGCAGTTAAACTCACTAGTATTTTATGCCTCTGGCGTGATCTAAGAAGTCATTATCACTTTTTAAAAACAGCATTTCTAAAATGCAGTATAAATAGACATTCTGCTGTGTGCTTAACCCGTTAGATGATCGCTGCTCAGAAATCTTGGATCATATAGAACTGACAACTGTTGGTTTACAGAAAATCAATACCAGTGTTACTAAATGAAGATGATTCACTGTCCACAACAATTTTATTTTTGGAAATGTTTGATCCTTCATTGACCAACTTGTCTCACACATCATTCATGCTTAAATGTTGAGATGTTCAAAGTTCTCCAGGATACAAGGTTAGGAAAATCATCATGTGGGAATGCCTGCTGAGCCTCAAGCAAGTGATGGAAATGAAGCAATGCCTACAATTTACTCACATTTTCATGGTAACAAATCTGAACTGCATGTATTTGCTAGCATGTAATTTAAGTGCATACAGATAGCTACAGGGCAAAGTGGAGCATCCTTCTACAAAGGGTCCTGTACAGCTTTTCTAGCGTAAGCGTTTAGTCTTTAATCCTTTCCAGCTAAATCTGGCTTATTAAAGAAGAAGAAGGAAAAAAAAAAAAAAACTCAGCCTAGCAATATGATAATGAGATATGAAAGGAACCCCTATTTAATTGTTAGAGTCGTATAGTGAAAACCTGAGTGTGATCTAAGGGCATTGACGCAAGAGCAAGAATTTTAGTGCTTAGTCTATTGTTCACTGAAACTGGAGGAAAAAGTTACTTATTAATTCCTTAATTCTTAATGAAAATTGAACTGAGATTTAGGGAAATATATCCCCCCATGCAGAGACAGAGACAGTCCCAAATAACATCAAGAGCATGAGAAAAAGGAATACTTTTCTGGCAGGCTGGCAGGAAGTTTGCTCATGGCACAATCACTACCCACAGAACCTTGTTCAGAGATTTTTAAACAGTCAGCTTTGATTTAAAACTGATTAAATGTGATTTGTGTGTGAGTTAAGTGGGTTAGTGTTTTACCCTCTAGCAAGAATTTAAAGTCTTATAATTCTAGAATTCAATCTGTAAAAGCAACAACTACAGTTATGTATAAAGGTAACGGCCACTCTTTTGTCATCACCTTTGTCATCCTTCAACTTTTGTAAGGCATATTCTGGCCTACCATTGGGATTTACTTCCTAAATTTATTAAGTATCTCCCAAAGACAACATTTTCAGGAGTGTCTTTACAGCCAGTATGTCGCTTGGCATTGAATGCAGGTGTAGCACTGGCAAGCAAATATCACACGCATCGATTCAAACATAAGTTTAGAGTCAAATTTCAATTTGATGTGGATGTTAATCTTAGAATCAACCTCATGCAAAGCCACTGGGAGAGCAGGAAAAGATCTATCAGTTAACTGCAAGAAATCAGTACCATGCTGGCCTTGTTTCCATACTAATACCTTGTTTCACTAACCAGCATGCTCTTCAATCACATGCCAAAATGCTTTTCTTTACATTTATACTTTTCCCTTTTTGCATTAACTTTTCATCTGCTTTTGGCATATGATAGTTGTAAAGTTAAGCAAAAATGGTTTTTTGTTTTGTTTTGTTTTTCATTTTAGTATTTTTATTAAGAGAATGGGATTCTAAATATTTGTGGTTAGGTTCTGGCAGATGTTTTAAGATCTTAGACCAAAGAACCCCTATAGCAAAGTCATTAAAGGAACTAATGAATTTAAAGCACCTTGCTTCCATAGGTCTGATGCAGAGAAACTTTATGACATTAGAAATTTAACCTTTCTTGGCTCTCTTCTTCCTGAGCAGAAAGGTCTGGCTACTGATCAACGAAGATCAAAATTACATCAAGCTGGCCAGCAGCAAGATATAGCTGGGATCAGTGGGGCAAAGAGAGGCTGTTCATATTTGCAGCTTTATGAGGATTCAGCTGGAATCTTTCCTCGGACCCTTGACTGCTCTGACAGTTAAAGGTTACTTATCACTTTCTTGACAAAACTCTTCAAGAGTAAGCACACAATAAACCTCTAGCAGGTACTTATCATCCAGAAATTAACCAGCTGAAGTAATATTCAGAAAGTATTTGGTCACCCTTTAATTTTCTTTCCTATATAAATAATTATTTTTACCTAGTATATTTACAAAACTTCTTACAGCTAAAAATATATATATCAGTATCTTGAGGTACCGCAATTTGAGTTAGATTTCTGTGGTTCATCAAAGTCTGACCTCTAATGACAAGACCTTCAAGTTGAGTACATGCTCACTGACAAGAATCAAACATCAGATTTATTTCAAGAGCATTAAGCTCAAATTTGTCTTTCTTCCTAAAATGACACACCAGTTGTTTTTTTTTTATAAGGTAGAAGAGATCAGATTGTCTTCATCTTAAACAAAAACCTTTCCTGAAAAAAAAATGGTATCTAATAGCTGCTATTAAAGGGTAGCACATGTCTTAAAGTGATGTCAAAATTGTCAGAAATCTTTTGAGTTTCCACTACAGTTAATTTGTTAAAATAAATTTGCTGTCATGGTTGCCCTGGATTTGGAGTCATATGCTAACAACATAACTACCACCAATAGATGCATGAATGTCATGCGGAATGAAAATACCTTTTAATAAGAGTATTTTGGATAAGCAGAGATATTCTGCTCACAGTTAGCTTTGAAACAGGAGCAAAATGTCCTTGCTTTAAACTTGGGCAGTCAGCTATTCTCCCTGAACTCAGAAAACAGCTGGATTGCAGTGCTAAAGAAAGGTAAGGAAAGGATCCCTTGGCAAATATTCTTAATCAAAGCAGTGAGAAGAACTCCCCTTGGCTGAAATAGAAGGTAGACATCAGCACCAAGATAAACAATAAACTATCAGCTACATCTGCAACTTCACTTCAGCACATAGTACAGAGGAGGTGGGTTGACTATTGTACTTCCTATCAATATTTAAACAGAAGAAAAGAAGAAGGAAAGATGGCAAGTATACATCTTAGCAAACACAATACTATCTCATTTCTGCAAAGTACCTGGATAGAAAGCTGAAACAGAGAATTTTACATGAGTAAGAAAATTCAGAAAAATGGTCACTTGCATTCCAGCTCTTCTGTTCCAGCTCTCCAGTTACATTTTCTTTCCTTTCCCTTACTTTTAATTCATGTCATTTTTTTTTAGTTGCTAGTCAAATGCTTACTTTGATATATGCTTCATTTCTTAAAAAAAAAAAAAATTAATAAGAAAGAAGGTTGAGCAGAAATATTCCTGACCATTTCAACAAATTATATAGAGCTATAGTCATTTACTGGCTGATGGTCATCCAGGTATAGCTGGTCTTCCCTTAGATGTTTGTCCTTTTATTTTCATGCATCTTTGCTAGAAACTACCAATCTCAGTAAATAATAAATGTATGCAATTACCATCAAGAAGAATAAATAGCATTATCTTGAACTGTGGAAATGCAAAATGGATAAGTAAAAAGCAAATGCTGTGTAAATATTATGTGTCTTTAATTTTATCATCTGTAACAAGATGCTAAGCTTTGGAAATTTTTAAATAATGGAAGGAATGAAAGGTGCTGCATAATGTAGTTTGCCACTAAGAAGGAGCTAGGTCACCAAAGTAAATTTATGTTCTTCAGGAGAAAGTATACAGATACACTTGGTAGAAACAAAATTTAGATCCAAACTTGCAGAACCTCAACATGATAATTTTAAATTTGATACATTACAGAGTTATACTCTTCTGTTCTTTGGATCTCTGTGCATCTACAACTAGCAGCCTCCTCCCCCTAACACTTGGATAATTATTGCTTGCTTATTAGAAGAGCCAATCCCATTCTGCAAGGGAAGAAGATCAGGCACTTTGGGAAGTCTGCTTTGTGCCCACGGTTTTCAGGGTCACTGTATTTACAGACAGTTAACATTGACTGCAATACAGACACAGAACCAGAGCTCTGGACCAACATGTCAATTCCATGTGATAATAATATATAACATAGCGATGTAAATCATAGAAAAATACCTCAATATTTCCCATATCTCTCTTCTTCTGTCCTTAATATCATCCATCCTAGTCATTCATTCCTCATTCAATATTACTTCCAGAGTTGGGTTTTATAGGCAAGAAGGCTTTTTGTTTTTTGGGTGTTTTTTTAGGTAGATGTGTGCCAGGTCAATCAAAAACTCTCATGACTATAGTGAGCTCCTTTTACTAAAATACAAAAGAGTCAAATTTTTCATATTTGACAGCCGGAACATTATTAACTTGTCTCTTGGTCTGAGATTTTAGGTGTTCCAGTGACTTGAAATGTACGAGGATGTCATATATTAGAATATAACATCAAATAGGGTAATATCTTTGAAATAAAATCAACTGATGTAAAGCATTCAGCATTTCTGTGGAGGTTTGTGTAACAAACCAGAATTTCCTAGCATGAGGAGACTTGCATCTGGGATTTGCTACAACCGGAAAATCTGATGGGGCTTCGTTTATGAATAACATGCAAGAAACTTGTTCAGTGTGGCAATATGTTCAGGAATTGGTGAATGTGGCAATATATCCAGGAAATGGTGAATACCAGCATGATATCAAGAAGCATGTGGTATCACTGCAATCAATAATATACCCACAAGCTGGAATGGTTGAATTTGCTATAACAGTTCAGACTGTAAGAAAAAAAAAAAATAAAGAAGAAGAAGAAGGGGAAAAAAAAAAAAGATACTCATTCCAAACAGGGGAAAAGGGAAGGAATAACATCTCCCTGGCTATATGCCAAATTCACTGTAAAGTTCATGCAGTTTCCCATCCATTCTTGGTATTAAATCACCATAGGTGCTTTTTATTTTTCCCATTCTTTCTTTCTCAATTCCCTTTTTACCTTGCTAATAGGGTGTGATTACCCAGGTGAATTCTAATGTAAAACATAGCGTGGTCTCATTGCAAACAGAAAGCAGGGCTAGATAACAAAATTAAATGCTTGCCACCCACTAACTGATAAAGAATAATAGCTGTTTGTTTACTGTAATCCATCGTCTAAATTACAGCCCCTACAGACAATCTTTTTAGGTTATGTGGAGCTGGGTTGTCTTTTTTTATTATTTTTTTTTAATTTCCTGCTATTTTGTTTTGCTTGCTCTCCCAATCTGTATACCTATCACTTAACAACAAACGGTTCTGAGAGCAAACAGCTTCATGTAGAACATCTTCTCTGTGCCTATCCCTCCTGCCAAGAGCAACTAAAAAACACAAAACACATCTATTATTTAAAAAAAATATATGGAATGGTCCTAGCCAAAACTTTGCCAGAATAAATATTTGATCCTGTGACTGCTTATGTTTTTTCTTTGTAGCATGCAAACTAAACAAAAATTAGAAAGTAATCTCTTTGTTGTTACCATACAAATAATAAAATTCATTTCCAATTAAAAAAAAAATACCATAAGTTTTGGTGGGAACAGTTTCTGATTCATAACAAGGAACAATGCATTTTTGTATAACTATCCGGTGAATTTCACTCTGAAAGATGCTATGAAAAGTTACATTTAGAGAATTTCCATCATCCTTAGGTGCAGACAGTATTATTAGCAAAAGCTATAGGTGAATACTGATATGTACGTTCAGATAGACTCACTCTACAATTGGAAAAAAAATATTAAGGCAGGAAAAAATGTATATTTAAAGATCCACATGCACACTCAAAATCACTTATCAATGCAATCGTTTTTCAGCTATTTTCGTGGACTTATCTGCTTACACCATCTCTTTGCCACAGAATTCTAACTTCAGGTTACTGAGTTTGGAGGAAACATTCTTTCTGGGAATAGGATGCTAGTGTCACCCTCATATGAGATCTACAGTATCTCTAACAGCCCCCCAGATTTTCAAGGCAATTCTGTACCTTGGCATCACAATATCAAGGCTTGACTTAGCACGGGATCTCAAAAAGTGTTTTAAGAACAGAATGAATCGCAACTGTTTGTAAGCACAAATTTAAAGACGTTATAAATAAGCAAACTCCATTTTTTCACAGCCTGCAGTCTTATGAATTTAATCATTTTTTAAACCATTTATGATCATGTGTAGAGACTACTTCTTGATTTTTGACTGCTATACATATAGTTTCCTCCTAAATGGGAGAGGTCAGGCAGTCCTCAACTACAACCACTACAGTTACTCCACAGACATCTCGACTTCTCATCTGGATACAGGCTACCTTCATTGCCAGTAGACCTAAAACAGTGTTGTTCTCAGGCCTTGGTCTGAGGTGTGAAGTCCTGCCAGAATTACCGTCTTAAGCACCACCCCATGCCAGCCCTGCCCTTCCATGACTGCCCATTTATTTCCACTGCTGTGCTATAGTTAGCTGCAACATAGTAGTGCCAGCTAGCCAGGTGTAGGACCACACTATGAACCAAACAATAACCTGAAACAGTTTTTTAAACAATCTCTATGAAATCCTGTTTATATTTTTTCACCCTGAGGAGTTTCACTGCATAACTCTACAAACAATTGTGTTGGCACAGCTGAAGACATAAAAACAAAGTGAGGGCTGGGGATAGTAATGAGGTAAGAGACACCACCTAAGCTGGTATTGCATCAAATATTTATGATCCACAAAATGTGTGTGATGACCTCTCTGGAGAAATAACAGAATAATCAAGTACTGGAAGGGCAGAATATGAAGTAAAATCTATGAAGAAGATGTAAAGGCAAGGACGTTTGCAAATAAAAGACAGGAGAGGAAAGGAAAAGGAAATAAAAGATTAAATCATTTCCCCTTTTGTGGCAAGAGCACATCCCTTAGTACGCATTTGTCATCCTAATACATAAGAAGTCATAATAGCATCAATAGACTTACAGAATTAAAGTGAGACACATGCTTAAGAACCCTCTTGAAATAGTCATAGTTAGCACCTATGTTTAGAAAGTGCAACATAACGCTATACTTTTTCTTCCTAAATTACTTCCCAAGTTACAAAATAATTTTGCATTAAATGTAGTTACCTCTTAAAGAATCAATGCTTGAAGCCGCAATGTAACAATCACAATTCTTGCTTTGAGGAGTGCTTCTCTTAAAAAAGCAGAAGAAACAAAGTATGCAGCAGTTTTTCCATAATAAAGGTAGATTCCTCCATTAGCCTTTTTTCTGTGCTATAATGTATTATTAAACACTTAAAGGTATTGCTGACAGAATGTACTACAATAATAGCATAGCTGGAAAAGAGTTCTACTTCTTTTTCAGGATAATTTATTACATATTGGGCCAACTGGAAAGCTTTTCAAAGACTGTCAGCACCATTAGCTCTTTTCTGTTGAGGCAAAAGCAAGAGTATTGGATGTGTATTGATTTGATATTATTCTGAGGCTGTACAAGATTTGGAAGCTGGAGAGAATTATATGTGGGTGAACCAGGAAAAAAAAATATATAGAAAACTTATCCAGGGTCTGAAAGCAATTTGATCTGAGATTCCTTATCAGCACTTCCATTTCACGCTTTATTTTTTTTTATATATCTGAGTGAAAAGTCCACTGATGCCCCCCCAAAAAAAAAGAAGAAAGAGAGCCTAATATCATTTGCATTTTATTCACATTTATTTGATATGTACTGTCTTGTATATGAAGGTCTATGGTTTACATCACAGAGGTAATCAGTGTCACAATTTAACTTGCAATGTATTTGAAGCTTTGCTCGTCTTTCTCCAATGTAGTGTTTGGCTGTGGTCACTTCCCACACATTATCATCCTGAAGTGTTTGATTACTAATGTGTCCAGGCTCAGTCAACAGCCTGTTGTGGTGCACATACATTAATCTCATCTGGATGCATATACAAAGTATTTTTCACAGTCTATAGACAATCAATTACAAGACTCAGAAGACTGAGACACTTTGCACTGAAACACACCCACACTCACATTATAACGAATTAATATTGTTGAATCATAACACTTTGGAGAGTTTACTCTTTTAACTTGAAATACTTTGCGGATCCGTTTTTATAACAGAACCACACAAATAACTGTAACCACATCTGAGATGACACCAAATCAAAAGTCCCATCTGAATGGTTCTGCTAACCAAACAAAGACTCTCACATCAGTTTTTCCTTGAAGGAGAGGATACCCTCAGCCACTAACAGGCAGACAAGGCCTTCCTTCCAGTCATGGAGTTGACTGCAAGCTAGTCAAATACATAGGATGAATACTGGTCTGCAGACAGGATTTGTGCATCCCAAGGAAGGGGGAGGCTCTTTGTAATTTAATGGGAGGCACATCAAAATCTTCCACTGAAAATTTAGAAATAAATAGGGAGGGAAATCTGGATCTGAATGGACTCCAAGAAAGAATGTGGCTATAAAAGCAAGTGCATTTCACAGAGAGTGGAATGCTTCAATGGAAGGCAGCCACAGAGTGAAAGAATCCCTACCTCAAAGCCTCAAAAGCATCTAGCAGAGAGCCCATGGCCGTGGGTGACAGAGAGCATGAGTGAGGCAACCTTTAGGTTTCATCTGTCACTAGGCAGATTGCCATCATGGGGTTTTCTTTCAATTCTTTACCTGTCTGAATAAAATTTGTAAATTATATTGTTTAGTATATATGAAAGAATAACGTATGTTTCTTTGTATTTTATCTTATACAGGACTACTGTAATTTCCATGAAAGTAGTTAGCATCAAGATATTCCTCACCCAGGATGGAGTCTAAAAAGTAGGTTCCAAAATACCTTGAGATGTTCCCTGGTCTCCAAAATATTCGTCTTCTTCCAGCACAGAAGCAGTACAGACCTGTTTGAGACCATTTTTTTCCAAGACAGGAAATGGAGAAATACGAAAGAGAAGCATGCCTAAAGCTTCCCAAAATCTCAAGGGAGTTTAGGACAGACCAAACCAAAATAGAGAAATAAGGTTGATTCATGTTACTACAGATACCAAGTCTTGAAAGACAAATGACTATAATAAATGTTCATCAGTAGTTCTATCACAGTTTTGTCTTTGGAAAGTTACGTCAGTGTCATCACAAGCGTTTGGTCAATCACCAGTGCAGAATCAGGCCCATATTAGAAAGGGGAAATTCCCTTATCGGCAAACAGATGAGCTGTCAGGAAATCTTCAGCCCTGTCATAGATGGCAACCCGATTTCCCCATCTTTAAAGTTTAGCAAGATGTTCAGAGTTTTGGTAGATGAAGGGCAGCATGTTCAGCACTTTATGTTAAAGACCTAGCATGCAAAATAGACATTAAAAATTAAGCCTGACATAGGAACAAGAATTTTACAAAAATGTTCTTAGTCCATTTTTCCCAAACTTCAGGGATATCAGATTTTGAAAACTAGTCAAAACTAGCTGTTTATGATTGTTCTGACTGTTTATTTAACTTTCAGGAGTGCTTACTAAACATATCCTATGCAGTTGAATTTCTTTACCTGCTTCCTTGAGTAATCAACTTTCTTTTTAAAATCAAATGCAACTTTCCCATCCACTTTATGGTAAATGGTCTTGACTGCTGTCATGAAAATCAATAAATTCATGCACAGATTTTTAGATGGGCTTCAAAACTGTGAGACAATATTGTGCAGCTTTACCTGATTTAAGCATTTTGCTGAAACACTCAGAAAGGGCAGCTCTGCATCTTTCATGGTACTTCCACAAGGATTTTAGAGATGTAAAGACTGCTGTCGTATGGACTCTGTGGCTAAGTGAGAAATTCATAGCTGGATAATAACCACAGACGACAATTTTTTTCTAATCTGATTGCCTATTAAATCTACATATTCATCCATTTTACCTATCTCAACCCCCACAGGCATGAGAAAGGGTGTGAGCAAAAGCCCATTGACCTCAATAGGTACATGTCATTGACTGAAATGGTTTTGGACTAGACTCAGAATGAGCACTTATGCAGCCTTTTACTGATTCCGTAGGTGCAAACACAGAAAGCCAAATTAGACTAACCATTTTAAAAATTTAGTCCTGTAGGACTATAGTCCTAATTTTATGTTTAGTCCTACTTTTTCATATATTTTTTTCCATATACTCCTGCTTTTTTCAAATTCATCATTGATAAGCACCTCTTCAATACTTTAAGCTTACAGTTCCAGAGTTAAGAAGCACAAACCTACTTGAGACTACCCTTACAATGCATGAAACACAGATATAAGGATAATGGAGTATGGATTTGCTGACATCAAAGGGAGTTGCTTCATTGATGTAAACAATTTCACCATAGTTCCTATTACTAATCTGAAGTTACACCAGAAACATAACAAAAGAAAGAGAGAACATGCCACTGCAGACCAGCAGTAAGGAAAAGGAAGGACTATTCCTTGGGATGAAGGGTAGACAATTTCCCAGAAAGGCAGCAAATAAGGCTTGCTGCAGAAAAAAGTACTAGTTTGAACTTAACTTCAAATCTGCAGCAATTTTTTTTAATTACAAAACTAACAATTTTACAGATGGTTCATATCTATGTGATAAAATATGCATCGTTAGCACTCCACTTCGGTATCATAATCTTAAATATCATGCTCTAATAAACAATATATTTTGAAAATATAATCCGGTTCTATTATTCACGTAACATACAGTACTTAAACGTGCTGAGGATTTTTATATAGAGACTTAGATATATTCTATGCCTATTTTCAAAATGCCATTGTCAGCTCTTCAGAACACTCTTCATATCCAAAACCTGACTGAACAGCAGGACTGAAATATAAGCCTATCTTTTCATAGGTGTATATATATGTGTATATGTATATATACACACACACACATACACATATAGGCTTAGAACTTCAGCTACATCCTTTCATCAATGGAATCTGTGTTATACATTTAATAAAATTTGATTCGGGCCCTTAGTGCTTTGATAGAATTGCACTGGATCACATATATTTTGTCCCTCAAAAAAAAAAAAAAACAGAACAACAACAACAAAATTTAGATAAATCTGGTTATAGAAACTACACCAACATCAGCCAGTAGCATTGCAAAACCAGAAACCTGGGAGTACTTTAGTCTTCCAAATGGTTCTTCCTAAAACGAGCAGACTGACATATATTTAATAAACTATTTTCTTCATCACACTCTTCCTCCCCCACCCACTGTTCCAATAATAATGTATTACCACATGCAGAAATAGACTATTACAAATATTATAAGATATTACACCTTTTCATCCTAACCAAAGATGTATTCAAAAAATAAGTGAAAGAATGATTTATTAAAATAGTATTGCTAAAATTTTAGATAAATAAGAAATCAGGTAGATATTTTAGTAAAAGTAAATACCAGTGAAGAACAGAAAGGAAACTCCTTATGAGTGGGAAATTGGATGATTGTCAATATTAATGCATGAGCTGGTAAATGGTCTTGAACAACTGAACTAATTTCAGTAGTTCTCCTGGTAGTTCTGTAAAACAATTAAGCAGTAATTAGCTACCCATATCCAAAAAGAAAACAAACAAGAATTTTTCTGAGTTAAAGATCACATGGCCTTCTGAGTGTGTACTATTGACATCCAACAAAACCAATTCCTGTTCTATGCTCAAAGACAGTTTCATGTTTATTCATCCTGTAAACATAAAAAAATATATATTCAAATGAAAGCAAAAAATAGTTTTGTTCTCTGAGAGGGGTCTGACTACTTATGGGCACATTAAGTTATTATGCTCATGCCCAATTACTTTTGGTACAGGAAATTAGTAGAGTAAATAAAAATACTCATTTCATTAGCTTATCACACTGTGCAATTTTGTTTTTCAATGCATGCTTCTGCTTATTGTTAAAAATAAATCAAAAGCTCTGTCTTGTGAAAGTCTCACAGCTGGCCCTTCATAAATCTAAAATGCCAATAGCTATTGAATACTGCATATACGCCTTAGTGAGAACATTCCAACTGTTTTGGTCATACTGTAATTTTTGTTTCAGAAATATGGTTTTAATAGGGTTTTACTAGGGAAAACTGAGTGGTAACACTTGAATTTAAACTCAGACTTCAAATGACAAAGAAATGTGGGAAACTAGGTGGAATCTATGCTGCTAAACAATCCCCATAAAATTCACACCCTTGAGAATATTTCCAGTACCACAAAAACATTCTCACAAGTGAAATAATGTTTCTTTGTTCCATGTTAATCAAAAGCCTCCAAGAGAGCAGTTTTTATAGATGAAGAAAAAAAAAAAAATCTTTGAAAGAGAAAAACATCAGCCAATCCATAAATCAAAAAACATTGTGGCATTACAGAGAGGAAGAGTCGCCCTAATTGCTAGCATATTACAGAAAAGGAGATAGTGGTCCTCGAAAGGTTTCATGGGCTCATCTTTAAAATTTTCTTATATCTTGTCAAACAAACTCCACATGTGCCTATTTTCAAAATACCACTGTCAGCTTTTCAGAACACTCTCCATATCCAAAATCTGAGTGAACAGCAGGATTGAAATATAAGCCTATCTTTGGTTTTTTTCCTGCTCTGGAATCTTTTCTTGTGATCAAAAAATCTTAAAAAATAAAGCTGGAGGGGAAATAAAAAGGTCATTCATTAAGCTATCTACCTCCACCAAGTCAGGATCAAACTGCATGTCAGCTATTTCTGACAGATTTCTCTAACTTCACTGTTAAAGCCCTTAGTAATGAGATCCTTTTGTAAAAAGTTTTCCCAATGCATATTTAACCTCATAATTAGCCATCATATTTTGCTAAAATCTAACAGAAACCTATCATGCTGCAGTTCCTCCACTGTTTCTTGTTTTACCCAGAACATACCATTTTAGGAGAAACATTTTACATGTTTGAAGACTTAACATGCTTCCTTCTTGTCTTCTCTAGACTAAACAAAGACTTAACCAGCCCAGTCATTTCGCAGTTTTGCAGGTTCTGATCATTTTGGCTGCTTACCCAATGACCATCTTAAAAAGCCCATTCTTCCTAAACGTGGTGCCCTAAGGCTGCCCTAAGGCTATCCAGGAGGATAGCATCTACAAAGATAATAAGTACACTCTCTAAACCACTATCCAGCTAGCTAATTAAAATAGTTGACAGCAGGCCACTGAAAATTGCTGAGTATAGTCTTTGAGTTTGACTTCATTTTGTAATGACGCATCTTACGTCTAGACTGTATTTCCTTTGCTTATGAAAATATCCACAGCTCTATTAGTGTAACAATATTTAATACCTTTTCTGTACTAACGAGGAGTATTAGCCAGTCCTAGGTGGAAAATAAATGATTTAATATATTTTCGACAGGTCTGTGTTGACTACAACTTCTCTCTTTTTTTTTCTCTGCTTTTTTAAAGTACTTACAAATAGTTGGCTTGATTTTTAGTTCCAGTATTTTTCCATGCATTGAAGCAAAGCTGACTCATCGATAATAATTCCTTTTCAGTCCCTTTAAAGATAGGCACTAACTTTATCATTTTGTGTCCTTCTGGAATAATATACAATGTCCTTGATGTCAAAAAATCTATTCTGTTTCTCTGTCAGGCA